>CAUYQV010132445.1:0-31596 GCA_963574575.1 Galagoides demidoff
CCACCCCCGCCGCGTTGGCGGGACGGGAGTGCAGCCGTGTCCTCGACCGCCCTTGCCCCCGGAGGCACGACTCTGGGGGGGTGCGGATTACCCAGGAGGGACCTCACGGGGGGGGTGCTGATTACACAGGGGAGACATCACTGGGGGGGGTGCTGATTACACAGGGGAGACATCACTGGGGGGGTGTTGAGAGGTCACACGGGGGAGATGTAACTGGGGGTGCTGATTACACAGGGGAGACATCACTGGGGGGTTGCTGGGAGCTCACACGGGGAGATATAACTGGGGGTGCTGATTACACAGGGGAGACATCACTGGGGGGGTGCTGGGTGGTCACACGGGGAAGATGTAATTAGGGGTGCTGATTACAGGGGAGATGTCACTGGCAAGGTGTTGCTGTGTATTTGCTCTTGGAACTGATTACACAGTGGTGGAGTATGGAGTGATTTTCAAATTTTTAGCAAATGTTCACAACATTGTAAAGTATATTTAGAAATACTTACAAAAAAAGGAAAATTTCATCATTTTAAGAACATTTATAAAAAATTGACAGCATAGATGATTGATAAAGGATGATGTTATCTGATAAACAGAAGAGCAAGCAGCCGTTGGCCGCCTTCACAGCAGCTGAGACCCTGTTATCATAATCCAATCCACACCTTTTCTTTCACTTGGTATGAGACGTTTTAAGATTCACTTAATCTTTAAGAAAGATTTTTCTTTCTTTTTTCTGAAGGAGCTAGGAAGTTTTGATCTCGAATTTCCGGGTGGAGTTATGATTTCCTGCCTGAAATTAAGGAGGCTGACAGGTAAAATATGGAACACTTCACAAATTTGCACATCATCCTTGTGCAGGGGCCATGCCAATCTTCTCCGTATGGTTCCAGTTTTGGGGACACATACTGCTGAAGCGAGCACAAGATTCAACATTTTCATAAAGCTCTTCAGTATTTTTTTTGCCGATATAAACACAATGTGTCATCAACCACATGCTTAAGAACCTTTATATCAAGAAGTTTTGTTTTTCTAAGATAAATTTGTCAAGGTTCTTTTAAAAAGGGAATCTGGTTAAAAATATATGACAATATTGTGGTGATTCTGAGGACAGAGAATAGTGTTGGGCAGGTTCATACCGCAGAACTTTTACTTAGAACAAATCAGAGGTATATTCTTCCTAAATGTTCCCCAAATGGATGAGAGGGACACTTCCTGGAGTGTTCAGAGGAATCTGCCATCTCCTTTAATCTGATCATCTTTGCAGGGGGTTCTGAATGGACACTCCCCAGGATCTGGAGGGAGAGAGCTAATAATTATGTCATTCTCGTCTCCCAACAAAAGACAGGACGTTTCCTATAAATGCAATTTGTGTTCTAATCTAACGAGAAGGTAGAATAGAAAGTTCAGACACTGCCTCTAGCTTTCTGCATGGTCAGCTGTAAAGATTTTTCACATGCACAACTCAGAGGTCGTGATCTTCTCAGGGACTGTTCTTCCTGTTCTTCACCTGCAATTAAAACGTGTTTTAGCAAATCATAGTCTGTCAAAACTAGAAGGAACTTTGCAGGTCATTGGTTCTACTGGCTCATTTTACAGATGAGAAAACTGAAGCTCCTAAGGTGGAATGACTTGCCCAAGGTCACGCAAAGGGTCAGGAGCAAAATGCTTTTGTCTTTTCTCTTTGGGCACTTGTCCTGCTCTAAGCATAAATTTAATTCCAGGGTCCCTTCTACTCCAGTAATGAAGTTAATATATGCCTGATATATGAAATATAAAAATACTTTAAAATTTAAAGAAGAATATAAATATTATTCATAATTCTATCACCCAGAGAAAACTCCATTAACATATTGTGTGTGTGTGTGTGTGTGTGTGTATTTTCAGGCTCATTAGTCCCTCCTTCAGGTGGACAGGGGCATGGAGTCACAGTGTGCGGCAGGGTGAGTGTGGAAGACTCGGCATGGGTTGACTGGGCTTCTGTGGCCTCCCTCAGAGAACAGCCTTGGGAGGTGGACCCCAGCATGGCCTTTGAGATGGGATTTATATCACCCACCACCAGCTGTCTCCACCTGGGGCGAGTTAGCCTCCAGAGATGTGAGAAGAGACATTTCTAATGTTTAAGCTACCCAGTCTATGGCATTTCACTGTGGCAGCCCAAGCTGGCTAATAGATTTCAGCACCAAGAAGCAGGAAGCTGCTGTAACAAATGCCTAAACATGTCAGAATGGCTTTGGGACCTGGTAATGGGATGAAGTTTGAGACCAGGTGCTGACGTGCTGGGTCCTAGGGAGGGCTCCCTCCTGGCCTGCAGTCAACCTGCGTCTCACTGTGCTCTCTCGAGGCCCTTCCTTGGAGAAAGATCTCTCTCTTCCACTTCCTATATGGGCATCAATCCATCAGGAGGACGCCCCCCTTCATGACTTCATCTAAACCAATCCTATCTCCAAATGCCATCATCTTGGGCTTAAGGCTCCCACAGATGAATTTGGGGGCAACACAAGCGTTCAGCCCATGGCACAGGAGGAGAACCCTTCAACTGTGAGGGCTCCCATGGGGGACCAGGGCCGGCAGGACAGCAGGGCGTGGCAGGCACCACTTCATCTTTCCCTTTCTGTCCACTCTACTGCCCTGGATGGCTTCATTTGCTTTTCAGTGTTAGAAGCATTCCTCTCTACAGGCTAAGATGCACAGATCATGGGGGGCTTAGCCCTTGATTTCTCTCACTGTAAAATAAATAAATAAATTGAGAACAATTTCCCACATTAATAAACATTCTTCTATAGCTGGATCTTTATTTCCTTTTCTCTTACTTTTCCTTGGCGAGTGAGTTGTTACACACTCCTCAGCGGATTCCCACCTGCAGGGCCACAGCTCTGCTATTGCTGAATTTTAGTCTTTCCTTAAGAGTCTACAGAATGCCTGAATCATACTTCATTTCATTAACTTCCTATTTTGGGAAGTGTAGGTGTTCTCCAATTTTTACCGTTAAAAACAAAATGCAGTGAACTTCCTTGAATAGTACTGCCTATCTCCTACTATATATATTTTAGGGTAAATTCTTAGAAATAGAATTGCTAGATGAAAGAATATACTTTTTTTTTTAAAGACAGAATCTCATTCTTTGGCCCTGGGTAGACAGCTATGGCGTCATCATAGTTCACAGCCACCTCCTGTACTCAAGAGATCCTCTTGTGTCAGTTTTTCTGTTTTTAGTAGAGATGGGGTGTTGCTCGTGCTCAGGCTGGTCTTGAACTCCTGAGCTCAAGCAGTCCACCCACCTCAGCCTCCCAAAGTGCTAGGATTACAGGCGTGAGCCACCACACCTGGCCGTAATACACCTGTTTTAAAGGCACCAGACACATTGTGCCTAGTTAACACCAGAAAGTTGTTTTGATATTCATGTCTACCTGTCAAAGTTGTGTCGGCCAAAATTTAGAACTCAACCCCTTCTCTCATTTGATTATTTTAATCCCCAGCAGGCAGAAGACTCAGATATCGGAAAATGGATGGTTCAGATAAGATAAGATAGAACCTGGCAAAAGGGTTTATCTTGTCCCTGTATTTCCTTTTTTTTTTTTTCCCTTTTTTTCTTTTTTTGAGACAGAGCCTCAAGCTGTCCCCCTGGGTAGAGTGCTGTGGCATCACAGCTCACAGCAACCTCCAACTCCGGGGTCAAGAGAGTCTCCTGCCTCAGCCTCCCAAGTAGCTGGGACCACAGGCGCCCGCCACAACGCCCAGCTATTATTTTGTTTGCAGCCGTCATTGTTGTCTGGCAGGCCTGGGCTGGATTCAAACCCGCCACCTTAGGTGTATGTGGCTGGCGCCTTAGCCACTTGAGCCACAGGTGCTGAGCCCCTGTATTTCCTAGTAAGGACAGAGCTAAGCAACATTCGCCAGCCCCTCTGCTCTCTGACAAAGTGACTTTGCTTTGAGCACCAAAGAGGTCCAGGATTGCTGAGATGACTCAGTTCGCTCACATAAAAAGGACAGACAGTCTCCTCCACGAGTCACAGCCCAGCTCAGCGGGGCAGTTGTTCCTGAGTACTTCCTTAGTGCCCGGGGGTCAGAAATGGTAGAACAGGAGGACCTCTGGACCCAGTCTTTTCCTCTTTTAAGACAAGTTTGAATCTGATTATTCTTCCTTTTTTGAAACTCTGTTGTCTAATGAAAACATTAAAGAAGCAAGTCAGCAAACTTTCTGGATAAGAAGGAACTTTTTACAGGAATTTTACAAACATTGTTTGTTTCTTTTTTACATCTTCTTATTCCAAATATTTAAGTGTTCTTTTCTACCTTCAAGGAAAAGGATTCACAAATCCTGGTGGAAACTGCTCACAACTACATTCTGGAAGAAGGGATAATAACAGCTCATGCTTCAGTACCTGCTGTGTGCTGGCAGTGTAGGGAAAGCTTTATGCCTGTTAATTCACTTTATCTTGGAGAAGCCTATTTTGTAGACGTTACTGTTGTTATCTCCACTATACAGATAAAGAAATTGAAGTGCAGGGAAGCTCAATTATTTACCACTAGTACACAGCAGAGCTAAAGGCACAGCCTGGCTCCAGAGGCCCTGTTCTAAGGTGCCACACCCAGGGAACCCCACCTCCCTGTGCACTCCTGCCTGAGACCTCCCATCATGGGCCATTCAGTTTTAATTAACGGCAAAATAGACTCAGTGGAAAGAGTCATCCTCAATTATTTCAGTGGTTCCTGGATTATCTTCATACCTTTGACCAAATCTTTCCTTCCTGCTCCCTACTCCATTTCGTATTTATCCAGTTTCATCCATTTAAGACATTTCTCTTTTGCCCTTGTCTGGACATGGTATGTGGTTCTCTCGCCTGAGTTCAAAGGCCAGTGACATCACTGTGGCTCTGAGTGGTAAAGTCCTCTTCCCAGTTGCTCAGCCCAGTTTTCAGGCTGACAGTGGTTACTCTATGTTTTAATTGCAGTTAGAGTTAATTATGACTGTGACCACAGCAGCTGTCATGTGCAAAATAAAATACATAAACTTGATTTAGTAAACACCTTTGTACACCCACGAAAGATATTCCCATTACTCAAGTAGACAAAAGAACGGCTTTTTCTTGGAAACCTAAAGGAAACAGGTAACAGAACAATAAGTTCCATGGTTAGCGTGTTTGCGTCAAGGCTCTTTATGGGAGAGTCTCGTTTGTTTCTTGCCCTTCCCTTCCCAGGCACACAGCACATCCTCGCCTCGCAGACGGGGCTACTAGACTGGAGAGGTGAAGTGAGGAGGGCTGGCTGTGCACCAACGCTCCCTGCCACTGGCTCACTGCTGGTCCTGAGGCCTGTGCTGTGTTTGTCTTTTGCTCTTGATGTCATACGATAATCTAGGACTGAAGATGAGCTTCTTCCTTTGGAAAGAAATCTTCGATGATAACGCTAAGATATGGGTTATAAATGCCTTGAAGAAAGGAACATCAGTCAGCTTGGAAAGAAAAATCACACACACACACCCCACCCCTGCATTCACCAGTGATACCCGGTAGGACTATCAGACAGTGAGGACGTAAAGTTGGCTCCACATCACCCCAAACTGTGACTCTTCACAATCCCCAAATGTGCAGGGAGTTTCACACAAGGTGCCCAATCTGAGATGCCCTCAGTCTGTAGTTCTTCTTTTCTTATAAAACATTCTTTCTCTCTACACACACATAGACACACACACCACACACATAGACATACACACTATACACACTATACACACACACTACACACACAGATACACACACATAGACACACACTACACACACATAGACACACGCACTATACACACACATAGTATTGTGCACATACATAAACAAAACAAGTTTTATTTTGTTTTGCCTGGGACAGCCTTGCTCTGTCACCCAGGCTAGAGTGTAGTAGTGTCATCATAGCTCACTGCAACCTCCAACTCCTGGGCTCAAGCTTCCTCCTGCCTCAGTCTCCCAACAGGCGTGCATCATCAACCCCAGCTAGTTTTTCTATTTTTTTAATAAAGACAGGGTCTTGCTCTTGCTCAGGCTGATCTTGAACTCCTGACCTCAAGTGATCCACCTGCCTCAGCCTCCCAGAGTGCTGAGATTACAGGCATGAGCCACCTCACCTGGCCTGTATCTTTTTTCCTATAGTAGAACCTTGGTAAGTTGACCACCCAAGGGACTGTGACAAACTGGTCAACCCACGGAGGTGGTCAGCAGGACCGAGGCCTGCTGTGCTGACAGGTACATGTGGTGCGTGTCCAGTCTGTGAGAATTAGATCAACTTGAAGAGGTGGTCAACTATGGAGGTTCTACTATGTATTTTTCTACTTTCTTCCTGGCTCGCCCCCTCTCCCTTCCCCCACCCTCTCTCGAGAGCCACCCTCTGAAGGAAACCTTGTCATTTTCATGCCCATACCCTCCATAGTTTTACCAATGCTCATATAATCCTATCAAATAAACACAAACACAGGCACACACGTTCACCCACATCCATCTCATACAGGTGGATGTCATTCTTTCTGACAAAGATGAGATCATATCGTAAGCACTTTGCTGTATCACAGTCTCCTCACCCTGCATTCCTTGTGGAAATCCTTTTAAGTCAACCTGGACAGCTGTGATTCGGCCTTTTCAATAGCTTCTGTAGGAAGAGCAGGACGGTAACTTAGCCATTCCCCTGTTGCTAAACATTCACACTGTTTCCAGATTTTGTTACCAAGGGCAACAATGTAATAAATATCTCTGTATTAATACTCTTTCGATTTTCTTTCTGTAGGCCAGAGTCCTAGTAATGAGATTGTGGATCAAAGCGTACAGACATTTTAAACAGATGTTACCTGATTGCTTTCTAAATAATCTTTTCCTAGTCAATTTCTTCATATAAAGTATTGTTGACAGCAAACTTTTTACCATTATTTGAATTGAAATGTTTTTTCTAAAAAGGTATATTCTACTGTTAACAGTATTTTAACCTGTTAATTTGGTTTGTTATTTTATTATGGAGTCTTTAGTTTTATGTAAACGCATTTCTATATTTTCTGTTATAGCTTCTGGACTTCCCTCATTACTTCCCTCTGTGCCTCGCCCTCTGACCAAGCTGCTTACTCAGCCTCCCAGAACCGGCTCAGACTCAGAAGTCACCTCCGTGCAGCTTCCCCTCCCGCCCTTCCTCCTGTCTCTCGGTGGAAATTCCTCAGCACACAGGCAGGGC
Source organism: Galagoides demidoff (assembly GCA_963574575.1). Taxonomy (NCBI): domain Eukaryota; kingdom Metazoa; phylum Chordata; class Mammalia; order Primates; family Galagidae; genus Galagoides; species Galagoides demidoff. Next base: position 7,198 of record CAUYQV010132445.1, read on the forward strand.
ACTGGTCTGAGTCTGAACTCCCCCCCCTCCCTGCCCCTGGCTGGAAGCTTCTAGAAGGCAGGAGCAGTATGTGATATACATTTACTAAACACATGCTTTAAATATCACTACTCAATTAGTTGACAAATGACATATTTAAATGTCTTTATGTAAATTCTCACTTTATACCTAGTTTAAATGATCTAATTAGTCCCTCTAAAAAGAAGCTGAAGATGAAAGATGGGGGCGACTCAATATTCCTGAATGAGGTGACACCAATGCATATTTATGATGTCTATTTTCATGTCTATTTTATGGGAGAAAAGGAGCATTTATTCATTTACCACAGATTCTGAATTACTACATAAAGAGAGGTAAGTCAGGATGAATGTGGTGTCTGTCCCTCTGTGCCTAGGGCATTTCACTCTACACGTCGTTCCTGCCAGGCTGTCCCAGATGGTAAGACTTTGTTCCTTATGTCTGAATAGCGTTCTGTTGTGTATACAGATCACATTTTAAATCCATTCATTTATTTATGGATGCCTGGCTGAGCCCACATCTTGGCTTCTGTGAATAGTGCTGCAATGACTGTGGGCATGCAGACAGCTTGTGGACATGCAGACAGCTCGTGGACATGTGGACCCCTCGTGGACATGCAGAGCCCTCGTGAACATGTGGACCTCATGGACACAGGGACCCCTTGTGGACATGTGGACCCCTTGTGGACACATGGATCCCTCATGGACATGCAGACCCTTTGTGAACATGTGGATCCCTCATGGACATGTGGACCCCTTGTGGACATGCAGACCCCTCGTGGACATGTGGACCCCTTGTGGACATGCGGACCCCTCGTGGACATGTGGACCCCTCATGGACACATGGACCCCTCATGGACATGCGGACCCCTTGAAGACACGTGGATCCCTCGTGGATACGCGGACCCCTCATGGACACATGGATCCCTCATGGACATGTGGAACCCTCATCCACATGTGGACCTCTCATGGACAGACAGACCCCTCGTGGACATGCGGACCCCTCGTGGATATTCTGGCTTCCTTGCCTTTGGACAGATGCCCCGCAGTGGATCTATGGATCTGTGGCTGGATCTGCAGTAGTTGTGGTTTGAGGAGCCTGCACACGCTGTCCATACTGACTGTGTAAGCGTTCCCCTTTCTCCACTCAGAAAGACAGATGCTGCATGAGCTCGCCCAGGTGTGGGATCTAAACAAGTTTATCTCCAAGAAGTAGAGAGTAGAATAGTGGTTACTAGAGACTGGGAGAGAAGGGGCAGAGGGAGATGGGGAGATGCTGATCTGCAGTGACAAAGTCACAGGCAGACAGGAAGAACACGTCTGCTGTTCTAGTGCACAGTAGGGCGTCTGCGTCAACAAGAATGTGCTGTCTACTTCCAGCCTGAAGAGGGCGTCTGCATATTCTTAGCTCAGAGAAGAGTCTGGGGTGATATCTGTGCTGATTATTGTTATGCGATGGACACATGTAACAAATATCACACTGTACCCCACAAATATGCGCAACTATTATGTATCACTGAAAAAAAAATAATGTGCATTTTTATAGACATTAAGTTCCCCTCAAAAAATCAAATACCTGAATGTGCAATCCACATGCCTTGACAATACAACATGATTGCAGCTGGTAACCTAGATGGCCACCACCCTCCAGGATACCCTGCTGCTTCATAGAATTTTACATGCTATTTTCCTGTCAGAAAGCCTTCTATGCAGTGAAATTGCCTGTCAAATGCGTGCACAGTGCAGAGATCAGTACGTGACCATGCATCAGATTGTCTTTCTTACTTTTATCTTTTGTCTTCTTCAATGACTGTTATTATTATTATTTTTTTAGAGATGGGAGTCCAAAGCCATCACACTTGGCTTTACTTCTATGATTATTGAGGGAAAAAGTTAAAGGCTAGAGATACCCAAGATGAAAAACTTAACCAGGCATTGTGGCTCATGCTTGTAATCCCTACACTCAGAAGGCTAAGGAGGGAGGGTCACTGGAGCCCAGAAGTTCAAATTCAACCTGGATAATAGCAAGACTTTGCCTCTCACAAGAATAAAAATAAAGAAAGGCTTGACTTTCCATAGCTCTTTATCTAAAAAATGTTTTGCCTTAACAGAACCAGTTAACTTGAAAACGATTAGAATAAAAACATTAAAGAGGTGATCATCTTGAAACCTACTGTCTTTCATTTTTCTAGGCTAGTCACCATTTGGAAGGCAACAGTAAACTGAAATCTATCTTCAAGTTAAATTTGGCTTAAATCTGCACGTAGCACCTGGAAGATAATAGATATTCAATACTTATTTATTGGATAAAAGACTGATGAATTGTGATAACTGGCAACCTCTTTTATTGTTAACTCATATATTTAAAGCTATTTTAAAATACACCCAACATTTTCTGGCCAATGGCTTAAAAAAAAAAAATTGATCCCAAAAAGTCCATTTGGCAGAAACTAATTTTGCTAAAGGACACCAACAGGAAATCCATCTTTGGATTTTTTCCTTCTTGGCAACTTAGGCCCAAAGCAGCCTTTAGTAACAAGCTTAAGGCGAGGCTTTTTTTGAGCACTGGCTCATGCAAATATTTCATGTTTTGGTGCCATGCATAACAAACTGAAAAAGCAAAAATAGATCTAGAAGTAGACTTTTCTCCAAGATTTGACTGAAGAATATGAATGTTGGTCTACATGGCCACCCTATGAGCATGCTGGGGAAGGTGTGAAGTTAGATGCGGAAAAACACAAAATAATTTAAAGCTTGAGCCACCATTCAAGGTTTTTAGGATATAAATCAGAGAATTAAATCTACTTATTAGAACCTGTTACAATGTATCGATTCTTTAGCAATAAATAAAAATATAAAGTATTGCATAATTTTCCCTTCAGCCAACATTTCACTCTCCCAACATCTGGGAAACTGGGCAGGGTAGACATGGACTGCTTCTCATTATCCCGTGGCAGCCAAAGATTCCTTGAACTTCTAAGGTATGAGATGGAGCAAGGGAGAATAGTAAAAATAGTAAATAGTTTTCACAAAACCTCTTACAGATCTTCAGCTTGAAAAATAAATGAAAACAGCTCTAGTTTTCTGCTTTTGCCCTTGGTGTCATTTTCCAAATACTTGACCCTGATGGAAAGTCACTGTTTTGTTGACAATCACATTAGAATTCTGTGACTCCTTCTCAGATCCCAGGGAAAGAAACAGGCCCTCTTGGTGTACCCCAGTGGTTCTCAACCTTCCTAATGCCACAACCCTTTAATACAGTTCCTCACGTTGTGGTGACCCCCAACCATAAAATTATTTTCATTGCTGCTTCATAACTGTAATTTTGCCACTGTTGTGAATCGTAATGTAAATATCTGATATGCAGGATGGTCGTAAGGTAATCCCTGTGAAAGGGTCATTCAATCTCCAAGGGGTCGCGACCCATAGGTTGAGAACCGCTGGTGTACCCCATGGCCAGGAGGTTCAATTGCAGACGAGGGCGTGGGGATGAAGGGAGCGTGATCTGGCTCTCAGGAGCATCTAACTCAAGCTACTTTTTCAAAAACAAAAATTACCTTGGCAGTGTTGATTCTGAAATTCTGGATCTTTCCAGTGTACCAGGATCCCTGAATTCATACCAGCATGTACATTACAGCTTTCAGAGGTGTGCCCTGGGGCTCTGCTGCACAGGAGGAAAAGGAGACACCACAGGGACTGACAGATAAGCCAGTGACTAACCAGAAGACGGAAGCCACACAGAAGGCTGAACAGGGACGCTGAATGTAGAGAATGTGAATTATGGTGGGAGAGTGACTGTAAGGCAGAAGCAGACTCTGCTGGCTGAGAGCAAGAGAGAGTATCCAGGGAAGGGCAGACGTGGAGAGAGCTCAGCTCTCACTGGAGAAGGGGCAGTTTGGGCCACTGGACAGCAGAGAAGTCCCTGGGTTTGGCTAGGCCGGTGCTGGCCTGGAGCTGCTGGGCAGACACTAAGACTCCATCCAGGGAACGGCAGGAGTGTGCCCAGGGAATAGGTGACCATGTGTAGAGGGAGTCTGGGCACCAAATAAGGCAGAGGCTGATGGAGTTCAACATGTGTGGGGGCAGGTGGGCCCTGCAGAGGGAGCGGCTCCTGAGCATGTGACCTTCCTTCTCAGGGCATGAAGCCTTCAGAGTGTGCAGGATAAGCAAGGCTGTAGTTTCTTTTTTGAATTTATGTAAATGTCTGGAATATATGTGCAATTTTATTACGGGTATAGTGGGGAAGTCAGGGATTTTAGGGTGTCCATCATCTGAATAACAGACATGCCACCCTTTAAGTAATTTGTTTTCTTTTCTTTCTTTCTTTTTTTTTTTTTTTTTGAGACATTGTCTCACTTTGTCCCTCTCAGTAGTGTGCTATAGCATCATACCTCACCGCAACCTCCAACTCTTGGGCTCAAGTGATTCTCTTACCTCAGCCTCCCAGGTAGCTGGGACTACATGTGCCCGCCACAATGCCTGGCTCTTTTTAGAGAGGGGTTCTCACTCTGGCTCAGTCTGGTCTTAAACCTGTGAGCTCAGGCGATCCACCAGCCTTGGCTTCCCAGAGTGCTAGGATTACAAGCATGAGCCACTGCACCAGCCCTTTAAGTGATTTCTGATCAGCCACCTCCCTCCCTCCCTTGGTAACATTTGATACAATTAATTACAGGTAGTCAGAGCACAAAGATGTATCAAAGGCAGAGACAACCTTCCAGAAGTCTCTTTTTGCCTTGTGATCAGAAGTCCAGTCTTCAATTTCTGGACCAGGGCTTGCCTCTAGTGAAATAAGATGGCTAAACTTGTCTACCACGCAAAGTCCTGTCATTTTCAGAGCAGTGACTTTGGACCACACTAAATTTGTTTCTTTTTTAAGCTAAGCAACTCTAATGAGCTGTCCCCAAGATTTCCTATGTCTGAAGAAACTGTGCCTCCCTGGCGTTGACCATGAAGCTGTTCACTGAAACCAAACAGGTGAAACAGGTGGGAATAGCAGCATGGCCACCGGAGCAGCCAGTGTCCCTGGTGTGTGCCATTGTGACCTGCCTCAGGGACAGTCTGAACCTCAGAATCCTTAATTTGCATTAGAGCTGAGAAGGCCAACCTAACATGCTCAGACTCTAGATAGCCTCATCCTCAGAGTCACAAGGCTCCCACAAATAGTCAAGGTATATTTACTGAGCTCCTACTGAGGGCTGAGCCTCGTGCCAGACTCTGGGAACATAGCCATGAGCAAAACATACACATTTTGCCCTCAGAGACCTCAGGTACTTACAACAGCAATTGTGAAAGTGCTAAGTGCCACAGGCTCACGGAGGGGGCTGCACCTCAGAGCATGGCCACTGCACCCTTTCCTTGTTCCTTTCAGAGGAGGTACCTTTCAACTGGGCAATATCACCATGCCCGCCTGGGAAGGTAGTAATCTAGCGACTGGGGAGTGGCGGTTAATCGGCTTCAGAGTTTCCACATGTGGTTTCCTCCTCAACACTGCCTTTGCTGCAGGAACAGAATTTTCCACATTGGGAAGTAGAGTCAACGTCTCTCCATATGCCACTGACAAGCACTCCCCATGCTGGCAGGCGTCTCTGAGGACACAGGCAGTGACAAGGCCAGGATGTGAGGCCAGACATGCTGCTGTGTTAGCAGACTCACAGGGCCTCTGCCCTCACATGTGTGGTGTCTACACTGCGCATGGATCGCAAGGGGAAACACCGCTAGGAAAGCAAACTGTTGATGGGCAAGAGTTTCCGACTGACTCTGGTCTCCGTGAGCAATGGTGAAGTCTTAACTCCGTCGTCCGTCGTCTTCCACACAACACGGTCTCAGATCAGGTTCTTCAAAAGCAGACCTGGAGATGACAATGCATGTGCAAGCAATTTACAGAGAACATGCCCCCATGAGGAGGCCAGGACAAGGAGGGGAAGGATCCAAGCAAAGACACAGGTCAGGTAAAGTCCCAGCTTCTGCCTGGCCCTGTAGGACGGCAGCTCAGGGCAACCACTTATGCCTCAGAGCTTGTCTCAGCCAGAGGCCAGGTAACTGGGCCTTCATATGTCATGCCATCGCTCAATGGCTAAGGGACACTCCAGGGAAATATAAATTCTTAGACACCTCCTTTTCTGTGTATAGGCAAAAGTGGGTCTGCTACCCAAGGGCAGGGCTTGAAGTGAGTCCCAAGGACAGGCCCATGAGAGGTCCTGGAACACAGGAAACCCAACAAGGGGCACAGAGTGCATGCAAAGGATGCAGGGGACCCAGGTGAGCGTGGACAGGGTCCTCTGCTCAGTGAGTGCTACTGCTTGTTGACAGTGGGAGGGCCACTCATTACCAGGAGTAAGTGGTAGGAGAACTCTTACACGTTTATGATATATACCATGCACATCACACTTTTAAGTGATAACTTGAAAACTTTAGAAGAACAGAAAATTCTAATTTATTTTCTTGAGGCCCTATACCAGATTGTGTTTCAGGAAATAAGCGTCCTAGTTCTGTCCCTATCACTAACTAGCTGTGTGACCTTTGGCGACACAGTTTGATACAATTCAGTGCATGTTTATGGATCAGCTGTGCCTCAGCTCTGACTCCCGGCAGACACCTGATGGGAAGGGCAAATCCACCTCCCCAAGTGCAGGCCAGAAATGGGGGAGGCCCCAGCACATAGGAGCAATAAAGGAGGAGCAGTGGAAACGTACAAGGGAAAGTCAGCCATGCTAAGTACGGTGTCTCCCGCCTGTGGTGCCGGCTACTGGAGGGGTCAGGTGGGAGGCCAGGAGTTTGAGGCGAGCCTGGGCATCACAGTGAGACCTCATCTCAAAGGAAGGAAGAAACAAAGAAAAAGAAAGAAAAGGAAAGAAGGGAGGGAGGGAGAGAGGAGGGCGAGAGGGAAGAAGGGACATTGTCAGGTCAGTGGGCTTAGAACAAATAACAGACAGACAAAGCCCTCTAAGGCAAGGAAAACCCCCCACCCCCACTGCTGGCTGGGCCTCACTCTCCAACCCCGCCCAGCCCACCTGCCCACTGTCACCTGCAGCTCTGGCTCCTTCAAGGCAGAAGCCAGAACAGGGCCAGAAAGGGTGCTGCTTCTTGACATCCATATGGTGCTGGGTTTCTTCAGCCTGGAAACATATTTAACACTGACTCTCTGATGGGTGTTTTCATGGGTTCTTCGGAGACCCACCTCCTCCAGGGTCTCTCACCTGTGCTTTTGGGTTTGGGCGATGTACTTGCAGCTGGTCACAGAGGACTCCTCACTCAACCCAGAGCCGTGGGGCTATGTACCGTCAATGTCCCTCTACTGAGGCCTCCTCAGCACTCCATGCAGACTTCCCTCCAGGGAAGAATTGAAAGTAACAGCTCCCTGGCTCTCCCTCCTGGTCCACTAGGACACTTTGTCCATGAGAACACACTTCACTGCTTACACCACAGTCCCTATGCTCCTTCCAGACACGAGTCTGACCCTGGTCCATTATCTACCCAACATCAGTCTCTCCTTGAGCCCCTCTCTCTGACCTTGTGGTGATAAAAAGATACTGTGACACCCCCCAGTAGGGGCAGGGAGGAGCTATGGGGCTCACGTGGACTCCCTAAAAGAACCTTCCAATGGCCAGATCTCCTCCACGTCCATTGCTGGAGGGCTCATCTTTGGCGCGTCCTGCGTAGGTCGCCTGGAGTCTCACACGAAATTGGAAGAGCACTCAGTTCACATTATCTCTGGTCCTCAGCTAAAAAATGAGTCTGAGAAATTCCACTCTAACACCCTGCTGTGTGTAGACTGTGCTATCCTCCAGGAAAGCTGTGGCTCCCTGTCATTGTTTAACTTTTTAAAATTGATAATAGCCTATCTAATAGGAGCCTCACTGTTAAAATATGAAAAGTCTGCAGGTCTGTAAATCTACAACAATAATGGAATCTAACAGAGTTATGAGGAATAAATGAGATACCTGAGGAAAAGGCCCTAGCACAGTGCTGGCATGGAGTAAGTGCTGAAGAGATGCTGACATCATCATCATCATACCATGTGAAGAAGAAGATGTGGATTCGAGCATCTTGGTTGGGTTTAACATTTTAATAAATAGTTGAGAACAACTTAGCCCTTTTTATCCCCATGACTGGTAAGTGTATGTCAGGCAACCACCCAGCACCCTTTTTTTACTGATCATCATTGAAAGGTGTCCCACTCCTCCAGACCCACCAATGGGGAAAATCTCGTAATTAGGCTAAGAGGTGAAGGGTGATAGATAAAGAAAACAGAACATCAGTACAATTGCCTGAATTTGAACTGTTCAATATCTTACAAAGGACCCATCCTTACCCCTGCTCAAGTTGCCCAATGCCAAGAATGTGGAGTTTCGTAATCTCTGCTCCAATAAGCCCATTTCTTTTCATTCGAATCCTGCAGCATTTCTCATGGTTAGTTTGTAAGTATGTTAGTTTTATATTATAACCAATTCATCTTGCTGTCACCACCAGAGCACACAGGAAGAGTGTACTCTTCTATTGAATAACTCAAAGCCCCACCTATTACGAGAATAATTTCTTCCATTGCAGAGTTTTCCCTTTATAAGCCAAAAGCCCCAAAAGGCTATTCCCAACGCCTGCCCTGTTGCCTCCCAGAAATCTTGCAGGGTGCACTGGGGTTCCTCATTCTCTGTGGCCGCTGCTGGATTCCTGCCACTCATAATGCCCAGCGCCCCCTTCTCCAGCCTCTGCTTTGGTGGTAGAGACATAGGCAGTGGTTTCTTTGAAGGGGGTGGGGAGGGAAAAGAAGAAGCAGGCCTGACTCCCGTGTTACATTTCTTTTCTTTTTGTTTTGAGACAGAGCCTCAAGCTGTCCCCCCGGGTAGAGTGCTATGGCATCACACCTCACAGTAACCTCCAACTCCTGGGGTCAAGCGAGTCTCCTGCCTCCACCTCCCAAGTAGCTGGGACTACAGGCGCCCACCACAACGCCTGGATATTTTTTGGTTGCAGCCATCATTGTTGTTTGGCGAGCCCAGGCTGGAAACGTCAGCTCAGGAACCTGCCAGCTCAGGTGTATGTGGCTGGCGGCTTAGCCACTTGAGCCACAGGCGCCCGGCCCATGTTACGTTTCTTTAAACATTGATTGCCACGTTTTAGGAAACAAATTTTTTTCCTGGGGGGCCACAGTGTTTTATTAAGTCAAGCACATTAACTGCCATGTGAGTTGTATTTCATTCATGTTAGTTTTGAGCCTGAGGCCTTGTGAAGCATATAGAACTCACACGTCTCTCTTTTTTTAAATTTCAGATTAATATGAGGGTAGAAACAATTAGGTTACAGTGTTTGCATTTGCTAGTAAAGTCCGTGTCGTCATTGTGTCCTGTACCCAGGTGGGCCATTTACCCTACAGTGTGCCCATCAGGTGGGAGCACACCAACCCCCCTCCTTCCTCCCCACTTGAATGAAATTGGGTTTTTCTCTTGTGTGGGCGTGTAGTCGCTCATCTACTGGCTTCCTATTAGTATTGAGTACATTGGATACTTGCTTTTCCATTCTTGTGGTACTTTTCTAAGAAGAATGTACTCACTTGTCTCTTGACCTAATAAAACCATTGCCCCAAGGCCAAAAAAAAAAAAACAATTTTTTTTCTAGTGTGACAGTCAATGTGCAAGAGATGTGTGAATTATATATGCTTCACGAGGCTCCAAGTTCAAAGCTAGCATAAGTTCAACTCGCGTAGCAGCTAGTATGTTAATTCCTAGCTCTTTCAGCTTGCACACATTCTAGGTTATTTCCCCAAGGCCACCGACAGTGGCAGAGACAGGAGAGGAGGATCTCCACCAGCAGCCACATGTAGAACCCTCTGCCATAATCACCCAGGCCCTGGGAGACACTGCACCATTGCACCATGCTGCCCTCTCTACCGATGAGCTTCTCTTTGGGATCACAGTGCTCTCTGCTCTCAGCCTGGTGGCCTCAGACTGGGGCCAGTTTAATCCATCAGGGATGTGTTGTTAGCATCTGTAGGAAGGAAGGGGATTGGCGTCCCCATCCCTCTCCGTTGGATCTCCGTGGCCCCAGTGCCAGGTTGCCCATTTCTTCCCAGGAACACCTGGGCTCCCTCACTAATGGGGCAGGTAGGTCTTCCCATTAAAAAGATCTGTGTGAGGGGACTGGGTAACACCACAGCAAGAGAGGGAGGCGATGTCAGTTAAGAGAGTTCAACGTCTGCTTATACGTGGCAGTTGCACTTAAAAAGGATGAGGGAGAAAAATTAATTCTTCCACACTGGGCATCATTTGCCACGTAAAAATTTCAAAATGTGCAGTGATTCACGCCAATATTGGGAAAATTTAAACTCCAAGACAGACTTACCACAACTAGCCAGGAATTAGAGCACCTCAGAAGCTAGCAAGAGAACAAGTCCTCAAGATCATCCAGGTGAAGGATCTGGAAAAAATTAAGGAAACTGCACCGTCTTGATGGTTCCCTCAAAACACACGCACACAAGGTCTGCCATCCCCTCCTATGGCGCACATCACACGCAGTGCTTCGGTGGTGGTTCAGGCACAGCACCTTTTGTGGTGGCAACCTCTCTGCCATCGGTTAAGAGAAATTCCTGACCCAGATGCCAGACCCACTGAGTCACCTGGAACCTCCTGCCACCCACACATCCTCTTCCTGGCTGCGTCAATATGAATGTGTGGTTTCAAGGGCTTTAAATAATTTGCCTTTGGGATAGTTTATACCACACAGAGAAAAAGTATCTACCAATACATGTAAAAACAAACTTTTAATTCCTCTGTCTGGGGACAAGAAGGATTTTGTCTGTTGTTGATCTGTGCTCTACTTGGTAATGAGAGATGGGCTAGACTGTGCTGCTTGCCTTTCAGATTACTTTTGGCAGGTAATCTTGTCTTTACTGGATGGAACATGACAGCAATGTGAAATTTTAAACTTTTTGGAAAACACAAGGTCAGAAACATAGGAGAAAGAATTTCTAGTTGGAGTCTGGCTCTGAGAGAGATTTGCAGAATATCAAAGATGACAAAACTCTGAGTTGTGGGCCAACCTTGGCCTCCTGATTAGAAGCAGCCATTACAGCATCTGTGCTCTGCCATATTCTCTGCCCTTCCGCCTCCTCCACTGTCGTCTATGAGTAAACCCCAAAACACTTAGCCTGAAAATACAAAGTCCTGGCTCGGCACCTGTGGCTTAAGTGGCTAAGGCCCCAGGCACATATACCTAAGGTGGCGGGTTAGAATCCAGCCCAGGCCCGCCAAAAAACAATGATGGCTGCAACCAAAAAACAGCCAGTTGTTGTGGCGGGCACCTGTGGTCCCAGCTACTTGGGAGGCTGAGGCAAGAGAATCGCTTGAGCCCAGGAGTTGGAGGTTGCTATGAGCTGTGATGCCACAGCACTCTACCCAGGGGGATAGTTTGAGGCTCTGTCTCCAAAGAAAAAAGAAAAGAAAATACAAAATCCTTGAAAATCCACCCCAAACCCACTTCCTAACTTTAACTTCCACCTTACCCTGTCTAAAATCTGCACCCCAATTTCATCATTCCCTGTATATAGAATAGTCTTCCCGACTTCAGTGCTCACCTCTAATCAGGAGCTCTTCCTACCTTTAGAACCTGCCAAAACCCAGCTCAAAGGGCATCTTTTAAGAAAGGCTTTAAAACTGGTGAGTCTTCCTTTATGCTTCTATAGCACTCAGAACTTAAACTAATAGCTCACTCTACTACTCTGGGAGGCCAAGGGAGGTGGATGGCTTGAGGTCAGGAGTTTGAGACCAGCCTAAGCAAGAGCGAGACCACGTCTCTATTAAAAATAGAAAACACTAGCCAGATGTTTTGGCAGGCATTGTAGTCCCAGCTACCCAGGGAGGCTGAGGCAAGAGGATCACTTGAGCCCAGGAGTTTGAGGTTGCTGTGAGGTATGATCATGCCACGGCACTCTACCCAGAGTGACAGAGACTCTGTCTCTAACTACAAACCTCAACTATTTAATCGCACAATACAGTGATGATCTGTTCACTCCTCTGTCTCCTGTGAGACCTGAGCTCCTCCAGGGAACGACAATGTCTCATTTTCTGCCTCTTCCCTGAGCCTGATGATGCCTGTCTACTTAACAAATGGATCTCCATTGCTGTTGTTGAGGGTCAACAGCATGCTGAGTGACCCCTCCTTTTCTGATCCAGAAGTAAAGCATCTGAGACCCCCAGCAGAGTTACCTGGAAGGGTGTGAAGCCACCCTCTGTGGCCACCTGCAGAGTTACCTGGAAGGACATGAAGCTGCCCCACTCAGGTGACACAGACGCAGATGGAGTCTGATGCTCAGTCTGATCTGACTTTGTGCCTGAGTCATAGACCCTGGGCTTTGGCCTTGATCTTATGACCATACTCCTAACTCTTCACTAGATCCACATTTTACTACCTCTATGGCCACGACCGATCCTTTTTATTGCAATGCAATGGAAACCCAACCTCTATTGCTTCTAGCCCTTGAGCAGAGGATGAGATGCCTAAAGTGTCTACACCACTCCAGGGATGGTTCACTCAGCAATGGAGCTTTGCCCAGAGCTACAGGAAAAGGGGAGAGATAGCAGTGAGGGGATTGGGATGATTCTAAGTCATTGTGCTGTAAAAGTTTTGACAACCCTTCCAACTAGAAGTGGTATCTAAGTCCCCACTCCTCATATCTGGGTGGACATGTGACTACTTTGACTAGAATATGGTGGAAGTGATGCCACATGATTTCGACACTTAGATCATAAAAGGCCAGGTAGCTCCCCCTTATACACTGGCAGACTGCTCTGGGAACCCTAAGCCTCCTTGTAAGGTCCAGGCTGAACCATGCTGTGGCCGAGTGTTTCTGTCCCCTTTACAATTCATATGCTGAAACCTAATCTCTAATGTGATGATATTTGGAGATGGTCTTTGAGAGGCAGAGCCCTCAGGAATGGGACACTAGTGTTCGTATAAAAGACAGCCTGGGCGGCACTGTGGCTCAAGGAGTAGGGTGCCAGCCCCATATGCTGGAGGTGGCAGGTTCTAACCCAGCCCCAGCCAAAAACTGAAAAAAAAAAAAAATGGTTAAAAAAAAAAAAAAGACCGCCTAGAGAGCCTTTTTCTCCTTCCAGTTTGTGAGGGTATAGTGAAAAGACAGCCCTGTGGACCTTCCCCACCAGACTCTGAATCTGCCAGCTCCTTGGTCTTGAACTCCCGAGACTCCAGAACTTAAGAGAAATAAGCCACCCTAGTCTGTGGCAGTTCTTGGCAGTTCATAGCAGCCGGAACTGACGAGCCAGGAGCAGAGCCACGATTACTGCAGATGTCCTGCCACCTCATGATGAAGAAGCCACGGGCTCTCAAACTATGCCACCCTCCCACAACTGGGAAGCCACCACAATCAGGATGTCACCAAGGTCTGGTGACTGTCCCAGCCCCAGAACCACAGCAGCTTGCTGCTACCCGCACCAGCAGGATGAATGCCCAGGACCTCACATCTCTACACCCACAACTTGCAGTGACCATTGCTGGGAGAGAAAGGCAGGAGCAGGGGAGGCCACAGCCCCCAGCGGGCTTTTGTTTCTGTTTTCAGCACTCCCAGCTTTGTATGAAAAAAAGACTTAGAAAGTGAGACGGATGTCAAGTACACATCTGCACTACCACCCTGAGGTCTTTTCCCCTCCACCAGACTGTAAGCAACTTGGGTTCCCCTTCACATCACTCCCCAAAGTATCTAGCAGTTTTTAAATAATCACTGAGATAAGGAAGGAGGGTCAGTGGTGGGGAGGGAAGGCTCCTGAAGTCCCACGCACCTCCTGGAAGCTTCCACCGGAAACAGAGTGCTCACTGACAGGATAATGCATCTTAGTCTTTTTTTTTTTTTTATAAAATCATAGCTGTATACATTAATGCAGTCATGGGGTACAGTGTGCTGGTTTTAAATACAATATTTTCATCAAACTGGTTAACACAGCCTTCATGGTATTTTCTTAGTTATTGTGTTAAAACAATATTAGTTATATTTAGTTATAACCAATCTTAGTTATATTCCAGGGCGGTGCCTGTGCCTCAGTGAGTAGGCCTCCAGCTCCATATGCCGAGGGTGGTGGGTTCAGACCCAGCCCCGGCCAAACTGCAACAACAAAAAAAATAGCCGAGCACTGTGGCGGGCGCCGGTAATCCCAGCTACTTGGAGGCTGAGGCAAGAGAATCACCTAAGCCCAAGAGCTGGAGGTTGCTGTGAGCTGTGCCGCCTCAGCACTCTACCAAGGGTAACAAAGTGAGATTCTGTCTCTAAAAAAAAAAAAAAAATTACATTTTATATTTAGAAAGTTTCACCGTACCCTTGTAAGATGCGATCTTAGTCTTAAAATTGCATCTGTGCTACACATTCTCCACGTGCCCTTCCTGTCCCCAGATCCACTCTTCCCTCTACTCGCCCTGGGAGGCTGAACTCCGCAGACGGCATCCCCTGTGACTTCGGACTGGACTTGGCCGTGGAGGCCAGCAAATTATCAGACGGAAGGCGAAGCAGCCAGGTTGTTGATGCCCCAGTCCCCTCGGTTCCAGGCTGTCATTTGGCTTCAACCACCTGCCGCACGACCAGCTCACGAGTGCTGAGGGCTCCGCCGGCACAGTCAGAGCGCGGTCCTGGACCCCCGCCCGGCGCTCACCCCAAGGGTGCGGTGTGCTGTGTTTGCGGCCACACTGACCCGGCGACTGCAGTCTCCCAGCCCACTCCTGTCCTGCGCTGCCCCCACTGGACTTCCTTCCTGCGCTGACCCTGGGCCTGCTCCCTCAGCACCGGCACCTTTGGTCCCTGAGGCGGCTGTGGCTCCCGGGGAGGGTCTAGAGAAGCAGCTGGCGGGCGTGGAGAGGAGGGATTGGCCCCACCCTGGCTCCAGGCGTTCAACTGCGCAGTCTCAGATTCCCACCTGTACAGGGGAGATACCAACCACCTGCCCGGACCAGACTGAAAAGGGTTGTGTACGTAAAACAGCTGAGCAAACCACAGACCAGTCGCATGAATTTAGTTAAGACCATTCCACAGCGTGACACTTTCTCATTCTCCCTACTGTGACATTTTTTCCTTCTGCTAATTGAGTTCCTCCTGGGGAACAAATTGATACCTTCACTAGTGCTGCAATCCTGGTGGTCTAAGTCTTTGCTCTAGCAGGAGAGGAATGAGGGAAGAAAAAAGGCAAGGCAGAGGAGACACATAAAAAATCATTTTCACTCCTAAATAGAGAGCACTGTCCCTCGGGGCCGGGAGCTGTCTCACTTATCATGTTGGGGTGGAGAATTGGCAGACAAAGTCATTACTACGGTTTGTGTCTGTGGACGGTCAACAGAGACTTTGGCCTTGGGCTGAAAAAGATGGTTTAGAGTAATTGTGACAGACCGAAGCCAGAGGAAAGTGTGGCTGATCCCTGATTTGCACGGCACTTTGTGTCACAGTTGTTCCAGATCCCCCCCAGATCTCTGTCAGCTTTGGGGATTTCATCTAAAAGAGTGGCCAGAACAGCTGGGCAGCCGGGCAGTTTTAACAGGTTTTGATGAATCCTGACTTTACATTCCGCCAAATAAAGAAGTGTTTACAGTATCTCAGAAGCTCTGGTTACAAGGAATAATGAAAGGCCTCTTAAAGAAGGCCAGCTTCATGTAATTATAAAAGAGTGAAGTTTAAAAAAAAAAATCACAGGTCTAGAGGGAATGCTTTAATTGTATTGGGAAGGTGAAGATTTAGCTACAAGACGCAGATAAAAATCAGAGTTCTTTAGGAGACTATTTGAAAAAAGAAGGTCTCCTATTGTGTTATTCTAATATAATCAAATATCCCAAATCTAAACTGAGTCACATTTAAACCCCCAAGCAAAGCATGCCCTAGCTAAAAATTATGAGTTTAACTGTTCCATTATGATAGGAAATGCACCTCATGCCTAAACGTAAACAGGCTAAGGGAACAATGAAAAAGGTCTCTGTCCGCGGGCACAACTATTCAGGTGCACAAACACCTTCCCTGTGGTCAAAGTATTTAATAACTGGCGCAGCACAAGTGCCAGCCAAGCAGAGCAGGCGTAACCACCACCTGATCTCCACTCAGCCGGACAGGAGCATCCCATAGGGACACCAGCTCTGCCTGTGTCCTGTGAACAGCTCTCCTCCTCCCTGTCACCTGCAGCTCCTCGGCCTACAACAAAACAATTCACCATGCAGAGCACGCCACACTTTCCAAAAGTGAAACCCAAATTCTTTAGGACGGTTTTTTTTTTTTTGAGACGGAGCCTCAAGCTATCCCCCTGGGTAGAGTGCCGTGGCATCACAGCTCATAGCAACCTCCAACTCCTGGGCTCAAGTAAGTCTCCTACCTCCGCCTCCCAAGTAGCTGGGACCACAGGCGCCCACCACAACGCCCGGCCATTTTTTGGTTGCAGCCATCATTGTTGTTTGGGGATTTGAACCCGCCACCTTAGGTGTACGTGGCTGGCACCTTAGCCGATTGAGCCACAGGCACCGAGCCTTTAGGACGGTTTTATTCTTTCCCGTCTATCTTCTCTACTCCACTACCCAGCCTAACTTTGTAACCTCTTGGCAACTTACAAACAGGCAGTCTCCCTAAGGGAGCAGAGCCTGATGTCTGAGTTAAGAGTGGCTGTGTTGCTGGAGACAGCTGGCCTCATGAGGCATTGCTCCTGACTCTTGAGGGGCCTGGCTGCCCTTGCATTGGAGAGGGCGGTGGAGGGTGTGAGAGGTTGAGCAGGTTCAAGCCTGTTGAGATGTTCCTTACCACACAAGCCTGGTCACACTGGCCTCTGTCCTTTTCAGGCTAATAAAATACAAGTACAAAGAGTTGCAGTCACCAAAGAACCAGCCAGCTCAGCGGCAAGTGGGGTGTGGAGGTGGTGGTGGGTTTTCTGTGCCCATGAGGGGCTCTTCCTTTAAGACTTGTTTGTGTCTGGGGTTTCCCAGCCCTCTGAAGTTAGCTTTTGCTGTTACCATGCTGGACTGGAATCGTACCTTCACACATCTCACATCTGGGCAGAAGGTTCTCCTCATTCTCTGTATGCCAAGAGACTAACCCAGAGTTAGGGACACTGGCCAGGTACCCAGAAAAGGTTCGTTGAGTTGAACAGGATGGGTCTTAGAGTGAAGTAAAGAAAAGACTTGCTTTGTACTGAAACAACAGTCTCTCCACTTGTGGTTAATCCAACATAAGAAAATGATATTAACTAATTAGGCTACATTTAGTGTTTTACAATTCTATATTTCCAGATCAAGAATTTTAGCAGTTAGTGAGAATAAAATTTTACCCCCTCGGACTGAGGCTCTCAAAGCATACTTTTAATAATATGTATAGAAGCACGAATCAAACTCAAACCAGTTTAAAAATCTTTTAAATTGCTTGGCATTCTCTTTTTAGAAATTATCCATAAAATCTTTTTATTTAAAAACAGCAAAATAATCAGTGAATCCTTTGGGTTTTTCTTTTTTTCTTCTTTCTTTCTTTTTTTTTTTTCTAGTGATCCTGGAGTAACATTTTCCACAAATAAAAGTTATAAGCACAATAATTGTAGTTTTAAACAGGGATGTGTGTTATAGCAAACAATGTTCCTTTTATTTAAAAAAAACTTGCAAGTTTTCCTTGATTTCTTTTTTATCATATAAGGAATATCTCTTTGTTGATAAAACTTGGGAAAATATGAACAAGGGATAAAGAAAAAAATCATCCTACTACAGTCCATAAATTATCAGTGTAAATAGTTTAATTTTTTAAAAAAATTTTCTGTATATGGCTCTATATGGTTTTTACCTGGTTAAGATTGTATGGTTTACATGCTTTCAAATCTGACTTTTTAAATTAATATCATAGCTTGAACCTCATTAAAAAATAAAATGGTGGCACTGATGTGCCTGTGGTCAGGACTACCCCTGGCCTGGCCTCGCCCTTTTTATGTTGGCAAGTGACAAAATGATCCTTGTCACCAGTGCCATACCCTGGTACAGACGGGCTGGGGTCAGCAGTATAGTGTGGCTTTACGTACAACTTATTTTTTATTTATCTGGTTGACTCTCAAAACACTTAACCAAATCTTGGACTTTGTAAGAGGAAGAGGGGGGCCCAGAGGAAGGCAAGAAATATGCCTGAAGGGTCAGCTGAGGAAGGAAAGAAGGGTGGCCGCTTCCCTGACTGCGGAGGAGAGTAGTGAGGAGAGTGTCCTGCACTTCACCCCGGTGCCGGGGGAGAGGTCTGATCGGCTTCCCTCTTCTGCGGGGTGTCTCCCTCTGTCCCTCTTGCTCCCCTTCCACACTCTTCACCTGCTTGTGCCCTGGGGGGCTGAGTGGCTCCCTGAGCTTCCCTGACCCTCTGACTTTGATCTGGGCTGCCCGATGGGAACCCTCATGGGCTTAAAGGGAGTGACACTGGAACATTCGCTCCAGGCTCTCCCTAACAGAGTTGCTGCAGGCTGGCTGGGTCCGGCCACTGAAGGCCGGTGTCAGCAACCCTTCTTTAGGGACCCTCTCTGACTCTGGCTTCTGCTAAGCACACCCTCCCCTGTCCCTTCAGGCCTGGGGCAGGGGAGGTAACGTGCTTGTTGTTACTAATTCCGGGGCACTGCATGACTCTTTGGGGCTTTCCTCACTCTGCCCATCTTTGAAATACCCTCTTGTTAAGCTTTCTTCAGATTATCCAGTTGAGAGGACCTCGGTCTCCCGCCAAGACCCTGACTGATAGAAATCTTAAAAGCAAATGTTCCTCTTTCAGGCCTAAGGTACTTCATTCAGTCTTCAGAATCAAACTATGACCTGAGTGTCCTCTGCAGGTCATGTGGAGATAATAAACGTACAAGTCACCAATCTGCAGTCCCAGCACGTGGCTACTGACAATGGCGCCACCGCTGCTGACAATGCCGGTGAGATAACGAAGGACACTGCACGGCTGTCACGTTCGCAGTTGCTGCCTGGTCCAGACCCTCCTCACAGCTGGGCTTGACCCTCAGAACCCATCAGCAAGGGGCCTTTTGTTTTCCATTTGAGAGTCCAGTAAATCAAGTATCAAGCAGTCCAGGTGACCCCACCTGCCACCGCACAGCTACTGACTCACCTCCTCCGTGTTTGGGCTCAGGCTACTCTTCCTTGGGCGGCCTCCCCAGCCCCCACCCAAGTACTGACACTTCCTACCTCCCCCATTTCCCTTCTCCCCCAAAGGTGTCACGAGCTGACACACAGTATTGTTCTCATTTGTGTCTATTTTACTCCACTCAGTAGAGGGCAGAGATCTTTGTTCTATTCACTGCTTTAACCCAGCACTTAAAATAATTCCTGGCACATAGTAGATCCTCACTAAAAATTTTTGAGCCAATAAATGGTAAAGCTGCAATTCAGAGCCGCGTCTGTCTAAATCAAATCAAAGCTTTTTGTTTTTCTACAATAGCCTCCTTAGCCAGTCTTGATCAAGGTAAATAGGTAATAGCCACAAGAGAAAAGACAATGGCATTGTTCCTGTTCTAGACACACCCATTATGCAAACTGTGATGACTGCGACCTGAGACAGCTAATGAGAAAACAAAATGATGCTTGCTTATTTGTTTGCAGAAATGTGTTGACTGTTGAGACACCTGCACATGTGTGAGACCGTGTGGGCTGTGGACGAGTGGGGAGCCTTGGAGACTCAAGGGGGAGAGTGTGCAGCCACAGGTTCTGGTGTCGACAGAAAAGGCAGGCAGGCAAGCAGACAGACTGAGGGGTGCCGGTCTGGGAGGGCAGACATTCTGGAACTGGATCCTGAATGTCATCTCCTTGCTCTTCAGGTGTGTTTTGGTCCCTTCCCTTGGCACTCACTCAGGAAGGAAGAAGGAACTGAAGTGGCTGCACAGATTGGTGCTGTGAGATAAGTGAGCGGCAAGTTGTGGAGCCCATGATGTGCCAAGGAGAAAATGATTAGCAGATGACCAGAGTCAGGACTATGGCCTCGACATACATGGGTTTCCCTGTCTGTTCCCTGCTCACCTTGACTCTAGGCAGGTACTTAACCTTCCTAAGCCTCAGTTTCCTTGATTACATAATTGGATAATAATGGTACTTATTTCATTGTTGTCAGGATTGCAGGAGATAATAATCCCTGTTCCAGGCACATAAGAGGTGCCCAATAAATCAGTGCTCCAAGTCACAGTTACCCTGTGCAAGTAACTGGATCCCAGCAGGGTGCTCTGCCACTGAGGAGTTTCCGGTTTCTCCAGCAAGAGGTCCCCTGTCATTATAGTGAGGGATGATAGCCACAGAGCACCTCAGGAACTTCCCCTGCACAGGCACTGGGACAACTGACATCACCAGGTGACCATTTTTCCTTGTCATAGGAAGCAGGAAGGATTAAAAGACAGGACTATTGACTCTAGTTCTTAAGAAAAACACCAACTTCTCCAGGCGCCCCTTCCCAGAGCAAGGCTCTCTACTGTCCAGCGTTGTGGTCAGAGGCCGCACCTACTGCTGGCTCATGTTTCTATGGGGAATATGTGGAAACTTGCCCGTCAGTGTTTCAAGTGAGAGAGGAAAACTATGCGTGTCACCAAGAACATACAACTTATTCCTTGAAAGAAAATAATGCCTGAGTCAAAAGGTAAAGGAGAATAATGCCTGAGTCAAAGATCTCTCCCTCAGAAGTGTCAAGACTGCCGGACTCACCTGCAGGGCTGAGTGTTCTTCACTTTCCTGTCCCAACAATCTAGAAACCAGCTACTGACCATGAGAGGCTATTTAAGTTGAACTGACTGAACAATATTAGCCACCATTCTAGTGCTCAGTAGGCACAGGCAGCTACTGGACGCCACACTAGACAGCACAGACAGTATTTCGTCATCATAGACAGTTCCACAGGACTCTGCCAGCTAGTGGACACAGCCATTCAGACAGGTGCAAAGTCCTGTTTTCAGACTAGAGCTGCAAGTGCTGGGGGTAAAATCTGCATATTGCTTAACCTGGAATTTCATGGAGAAAATAAGAGATCATAAAATACTTTTGGCTGGACACTTAAGTGTCCTTGCTTTAAAAAAATAAATAAGTCCCAAGTGTGATCTGGGACTGGAGAGAGTAATTGTGTCTGGCTGGAGAGAGTAATTGTGTCTGCATTTTTTTTAGATCTTAAGATCAAGGTTCAAATCTCCCTTAAAACATTATTCCTGTGTTAAGCAGCAAGCTGAGCACTCTTCTAGACTCCTGAGCCATGCTAACTCAGGTCTGCACTGAAGGTTCAAACCTTGTGTTTCAATTAGGGTGGAGAAGATTCTGGAGATTTTTGGGAAGAACAGAGTCCTAAGTCTACCACATGACTGAAGTCACTACATGGTGCCCTGTCCCTGTTCCCTCTCCCCCACAAACATCTTCCCTCTCATCTTTGACCCTTCGGTGACACTCCCTGTCTTGCCTCCCAAACCCGGCTTGTTGTTTGGTCCTTCTCAACCATTTCAGGCTCCAGTGATGGATCAGAGAGGGGGCAGCATTGGGTGCAAGGGTCTTATAACCTTGGGAGTGAATGGAGCAGGACAGAATCAGAGACCCCTGGGGCAGTCTGATTGCAAGGCCATCGGATAAAGCATCTGCAGATCAATCCGAGTTTTTGCACAGGTAAACAAACAAATAAACCAAAAACCTCCTGCTGGCATTTCGACAGTGTCATCTTTTACTAAGAGTCTCTATCCCCTTTCCAGTTTAAGTTTCTAAAAGTTCCCTTATATTACTTTAGCCTCAGTAGTTGTTGAGCTCTAGGAAAGAAGACATAAAAGAACTTGTCCTGCCATATTGGCTACCTTGAGGAACCCACAACCTCATGGGGGCAGGAGCAGGGTCCACTAAGACCCGTGAAAACTGGTGGCAACTGGCTGAAGAAATATAGAGTTAGAAGCCACAGTAAAGAAAGAGACGTGAGACAGAGAGTAGAATTAAAAGTGGGAGCTCAGGGGTCCATTGCCCATTTGTGGGCTTCAGGTAATGGCCCAGAGTGTTTATTCCAC
This sequence comes from Galagoides demidoff, assembly GCA_963574575.1. Classification (NCBI taxonomy): domain Eukaryota; kingdom Metazoa; phylum Chordata; class Mammalia; order Primates; family Galagidae; genus Galagoides; species Galagoides demidoff. The sequence continues at coordinate 29,195 of CAUYQV010132445.1, forward strand.
TCTGATTTTATTAAAGTCTATTTGCTCAGAGCGTAAAATGAGGGAGGGAACAAAGACACCAGCAGTTTCTCTGATTAAGGATACCCCCCTCCTATTATTATTATTAACCTTAAGGGTAGCCTTCAGAAATCTGAAATCAGTGCTTTGTATGGGGAGAATCTCCTGCTTGAGTGCACACACAGATTTCTAGGGAGGTCTTACACTCTGCTAGTTCCCTGTGGAGTAAAACACCACCTGCATTAATCCCCGCTGAGGGATCAGTGGGAGGGAGGCAATTTCCTCCCATCACCACCACAGAGGATCTTCCTCTGCGATAAGGGGTATAAGGTCTTCTGCCCATATCTCAGGGCTCTAGCTACTCCCTTGATCTCTGCCCCAGGCAAATGCAAATCTCCACAGTGGGTATCTGCTTAGCCTGTTTACTAGGCGAGAGATGACCCAGTATCTCTCTAGGTCTTGTCATAGCCTCTTCTATGACCACTTTTCCTCAGAGCGCTCACAGGCCCAGCAGGGGTGTTTGTAAGCTATGACCCCAACAGGCCAGAATGTCAGAAAAGGCAGGAAGCTTGCTAGTAATGGCTGGTTTCAATGTAAACTAGCTGACTTTCTTTTCATCTAACTCACTCAGCTTACCTTTTCCTCTTTTCCTGGGGGTGCTTCCTTTTGCCAAGAATGGGGTCTTTGGTCCCCATTCACCCTGCACTCCCTGATGAGAGACAGTTTTAAGAAAACTCCCTCTTCTCTGCACAGCTCTGCTCAGCCACTCCCAGCCATCCTCAGCCCAGGCTGGCCTGTGACTCCTGTTCTTCCCACCTTCTCTGGGAGCTCACATAGACACCCCATCACAGGCTGGATTTTCATGTCCTGGAGACAGAAGTGGGTTTCTTCAAGGTTAATTCAGCACTGTAACAGATGAGTTGTCTTGACTACCAAAACTATACCAAGAATTTTAGCAACTTTTTGACTCCGCCAAAATGTGTTTTTAATGGTCCCTCTTTTCCTATCAGTACAACATCTGTTATAAATGCACAAGTACTGCTAGATGAGAGATTCAAGTTTTGGGCACGGTGTGGTGGCTCACACCTGTGGTCACAGCTCTCTGGGAGGCCAAGGCAGGTAGAATACTTGAGTTCAGGAGTTCAAGAACAGCCTGTGCAAGAGCAAGACCCAGGCTCTGCTAAAAATAGAAAAATTAGCAGGGCATTGTGCCATGATCCAGTAGTCCCAGCTACTAAGGAGGCTGAGGCAGGAGGATCGCTTGAGCCCAGGAGTTTGAGATCACTGTGAGCTATGACACCATAGCACTCTTCCCAGGGTAGAGAGTGAGATGCTGTTTCAAAACAGTAAATGAATAATACATAAAAAAGAGATTCAAGTTTTGTTAAAAGTCCTCTGGTTAAAGTTTTAGAGCAGCGCACATATTAGTACATGAACCTTGAAAGTGAATATTTTCCATACTAATGTTCTATTCATATTATACAAATGTTGTTTTAATTTTCTTTTATTCTTTTCCTTTTTCTTTTTAGAGACAGAGTTTCACTTTGTCACCCTCGATAGAGTGCTGTGGCATCACAGCTCACAGCAACCTCTAGTTCTTGAGCTTAGTCAATTCTATAGATTCAGACTCCCGAGTACCTTGGGACTACAGGTGCCTGCCACAATGCCTGGCTATTTTCTATTGCAGAATGGCTGGGGCTGGGTTCAAACACATCACCCTGGGTGTATGGGGCAAGGGCCCTACCCACAAAGCCACAGGCATTTCCTGATGTTGTTTTAATTTTCATTAGCAGCCCAGTATAATGACAATGATATTTGGAATATTATGGAAAGAAATCTATGATAAACTACAAAAATAATTTTGGCTTGTTAGGCTATACGATGACAAATAGAAAATTTACTTGATTTCCTCCTGAAACTGATAGAAAAATTAAAATATCATATATTATAATAATAGGATATATTTAAAGTGGCATCTTTATAGGGAACTTTATACCATTAATCATCGCAATAGTATCGAATCAAGGCTAGAACTCAATAGACTAAGCAGCATCTTTAGAAGTTACACAACAGGCTGGGCATGGTGGCTGGAGGCTGCAGTGAACTACAATCACACCACTACACTCTAGCCTGGGTGACAGAGTAAGAGCTATTCTCAAAAGAAAACAAAAAAGGTTACAAAACAAATAAGTTCACAATCAGTGAGAAAGGTATGAGCAGACACTTCAAAAGATAAAAGAGAGAACCCATGAGTCAAAGGTAGACGTTAATATTATCAACAGACAAATCCAACAAGTCCATGGTAAAATTTTATTTTTATTCATTAAAGTACACAGTATTAGGGAAGAAGAGTGGGGATACAGCCACCATGGGAGGAAGAAAGGAGACATCCTTGTATTTGCTAT
>CAUYQV010132446.1:0-10305 GCA_963574575.1 Galagoides demidoff
GCAGATGAAGTTATTCAGTGTGTCAGTTATCCAGTCTTTCTCAAAAATGTGGTCTGGAATTTTCTAGGTCATTTCTTAAATTTGGGTAATGTTTGCCCACATACTGTGCACTTTCGGGTTCTACAAATAGAAAGAGGGATCTCTCTTACAGAAAAAAGGGTTGGCTCGGCGCCTGTGGCTCAAGTGGCTAAGGCGCCAGCCACATACACATAAGGTGGCGGGTTCGAATTCAGCCTGGGCCCACCAAAACAACAATGACGGCTGTAACCAAAAAATAGCCGGATGTTGTGGCGGGCACCTATGATCCCAGCTACTTGGGAGGCGGAGGCAGGAGACTTGCTTGAGCCCAGGAGTTAGAGGTTGCTGTGAGCTGTGATGTCATGGCACTCTACCCAGGGGGGACAGCTTGAGACTCCGTCTAAAAAAAAAAAAAAAAAAAAAGACAAAGGGTTCAGCCAGGATTTGATCATATTGCAGAGGAATCCAAGTTTATTACGGACTCTTTCTCTCTTCACCAGCTGTAGTTCCATATGGCATTGTGTTTGCACAGACAGTCGTTCAATTCTCGTTAGTCCCTGAATGATCCTGGTCAGTGGCTGAAATATGTCCACACAACCCCATTTCCACTGTGGGGGCATCTCATGGATGGGGAGGTACCTTCAACTGCTGAGCCATGAGGAAGAGAGGCTGAGCTTGCCTCCCCACGTCCCCTCCCCTTACTCTCATCCTCCTCTCCAGGCCTTCCTGTGGAGGAGGCACCTGTGGATTAGGAATCAGACTGCTCAGGTTCAAATCCTGGTCCTGCCATTCACCAGCTGTGTGACCTTGAAGCAGGATCCGTAGTGTCATTATGGCTCTGTTTTCTCCTCTCCAAAATGAGGATAATAACTTAACTTACCATGTTGTTATCAGCTCCAAGTAAGACAATTTATAGAGAACAATTTACACGGTGCCTAAGACAGAGTGAGTGATCATCACAGATGGAACTTCTTCCCTTTTCTGCTTCAGGGTTCATGTTGCTTTGGAGAGGTGCAGAATGGGGCCCTCACTGAAGGAAAAGTCAGGATCTCTGGTCATAGGCTGTTTTCCAGTGCCTCTCCCCATCAAGTGATGGAAATCAGAGTCCTAGCTTAAACAGAACAGCATTAATCTGTTTCCAAAGCTTATAATTATATTTAGTGTCTCCCTTCACTAAAGTCATTCAGTTCACACCAAGAAAAGCTCCTCCTCTGTTGTTTTTGATCAGGATACTGAGAGGAAGCTGATGGTACCCTAAAATGAGTTTATCTGGTGGGGACCCATCCTCTTTTGAGGAGTTAATATTCATAGGCAGCACTTACTGTGTGTTGCGTGCCAGTGTATGAGGTATATTATCTCTGCCCTTTACAACAGTCCTGTAAGGCAGGTATCGTTCTCCCCATTTCCTATCTATTCCTCAGACACCAAGTCTGAGGAGGGTTAAGAAACTTAGATTACCAGACCAGGCATAGTGGCTCATACCTGTACTCCCAGCACTTTGGAAAACTGAGGCAGGAGAATCAGTTGAGGCCAGGAGTTTGAGACCAGCCTCTGCAACAAAGCGAGACCCCCTTCTCTACAAAAAATAAAAAATTAGCCAGGTGTGGTGGTGTGCACCTGTAGTCCCAGCTAGTTGGGAGACTGAGATGGTAGGATCACTTGAGCCCAGGAGTTCCAGGGCTCTGAGAGCTATAATTGTGCCATTGTACTCCAGCCTGGGAGACAGAGCAAGACATCATTTGGAAAAACAAAATATCACTGAGAATAGACAACCTGAATTTTAATCAAAATTTGAAAGCCTTTTTCAGTGGTTTCCAAACCTGGTAGTGCCTTAAGTGACGGGGTTACCAATTTGCTATGTTACCCTCCAGGCCTTCTGTGCAGAAATGCATACAAATGCAATACATATATTGCCTTAGAGGTTATTTTTTTAAACATAAATAGGACCAAGGGATTTAATAAAATCGATAGCAGGCAGAGCTTGAGGCAAGGATAAAGTTCATGTTCCTTAACAGACATAAATGCCTACAGATAACTGCTATATGCTCAAGGTAAAGTTTTTGGGCACATTCCACTTTGGAAAGCAGTATCTCTATGCTTTGGTAATGAGGCAAGGGCCCAGGTTGGCTGGGTGGTGGAGAATGCTTCTACCTGCTTATAGGGGTTATTTTCCTTTGCATCTCATCTCTAGCCACTGCTCTCGGCACGGGGAAATGAGAGGCAGTGGGTCCTCAGAGAACAGTTCTGCAGTGTCTGGAACAGCCTGGGCTATGGGAACCCCAAGAGGCTCTTCCTGAACATCCTGAGCTGTGCAGTTAGGGTAGAGTTCTGGCTTTGAAAATTCATCCAGAGTCCTAGGATTGAAGGACAAGGATAAGCAAAGTTCAGGGGAGTGATCAAGTGTTTTTAAACCCATGGCATTTACCCATATACCCCAGTACTGGGAAATTTAGCAATGCTTTCCATTGAGCTATTGAGAGCCTTAAGAAAATTCGTACACGCTAGAAAGACCCCCACCAGCTGACAGCCTCTCCTTAGCCAGCACCAGGCCTATGGCAGTGCCAGCCTCTGGAAGGCTACTTTGAGCCTGAATTGTTCCATCAGAGTAAACTGAATCCCTCTGGGGCTCTTGAGCAGCTTCCCATCTGTTTCTTTCTCCTCTGAGTGAGCTGTCTCTCCAGAGCTTCCCTTTCTTACCTGTGAAATGGGGCTCAGAGTCCCTGTCCAGGCAGGGTGACTCTGTGTGTGTGTGTGAAGGTCTTTTATTCAGTGCAAAGAGCTGTTGGAATAAGAAAAAACCCTAATTTAACATCTCTGTACCTCATTTCCCTTTGATACAGAAAATGAGGATAATCGCTGCCTACTCCTTTTTTAACCGAAAAAGGACAATAAACTATACTCATGTGGGATGAAATTTGAGAAGGGCTTTGCATTCCTCAGCAGCAAGTGCTAGGTGATCACCGAGAGGTGCTGTGGGGACCTTTGGGAGGAACTACTTTGGGGAGACCTCCGAATGGATTCCCTGTGCACCTGCATGCCCTTTCGTATTGTGGAGGAAGGTAGAAGATGAAGAGCTTCTTGTCCGGCAGCCCCCTCAGCCAGAGCCAGGCTCCCCCTCTCAGCCCAGCATGTGAGGGTAGGGCCCGGCAGATGTTCTGTGATTCTCCTCTTTCATGGAGGGGACTATGGTGCCCCAGACCCAGCCTGTTTACCTTGGCCCCATTGTTGGTAGTGGGCTGCTGTCAGGGCCCAAACCACACACAGCCTCTTCCCTGTCATCTGTGGTTTCTGCAGGGATTTGGCAGCCTCACAGCTGTCTGATTCCCAGCATAATCGTGGAGGGAAAGACTCTGTGATCAGCCTGCACTTTCTTCTCATTTTCTTACCAAGGGGATAATTAGAAGGAAGGAAAACAAATCTCACCTTGGTTAGATCACAGGGTGTGGGGCAGAGCTGGAAAGTATTGGTGATGTTTGCTTTGGGATTCAGCTCTCCAGAGCAAATGGCAAGAGAATTGGGACTAAGCAAGATCTCAAATAACACTCTCACCCATCTCCACAGGGGTCCCCTTTGCCTAGCCAAGGTGGGCACACCCTGTGGTCTTTACCAGTCAGAGTAGCTGGTAAATGCTAGTATGTTTTCATGGGTTGATGAACAGTAGGAGTGGAGGGAATAGAAGTAAGCCTTCTGCCTTTGAAGTTCATTTCAACCAGGGAAGAAAAAACATAAATGTTTGCAGTGGGACAAGCTGCTATTAAGTGGTGGGCTTTGGGGTTGGTTTTCTTTCACATGCAAGAAAAGCGCAGATTAAAGTGTGGCATTGGCGCCATTCCAATACTTGCTGCAGTGTTAGAAACCAGAGAAACCAGAAAGAGGTATTTTGACGAACTTGCTGGATTAGTTAGTTTTCTAAAGTTAGTCCTACTCTGCCTCATGCTCTGCTAAACCTCTTTGCCCCTTTTCAAAAAAAAAAAAAAAATTCCTGAATTTGGTGGACCCAAGAATACATTTTGCTCAACATGTACGTAAATACAAAGACATACTTAAACTCTCAGGGGTTTTAAAACAAATTGAGACCAGATGTTCTTGATTCATTTGCTTTTAACTGATCATAGTGGAATTCTGCCATAGTAGTAGGATATCCCCAGAGATTTTACATTCATTTTTTTCCCTCAGAAACAAGTGTTTGTGCCGAATTATGGACCAGGGACAACAATTTTTGTGACAGTAACTTTTTATAGACTCAGAAAGGTTCTCTTGTCATTATTTGTTGAGGGCATCACCTGAACTGTGTTTCTCTGTACAAGACAGAACACGTCTTCTGTCACCTGTTTTGTTGTAAACCTGTGATGGCTCAGAGAGCCCTTAACCAGAATCTGAGGCCCAATCCACCAGTTTACCGTGAGCATCCTTGTGCTGGAGGTATTATGGGGGATTTTTGTTTTTCTTTTTTATTTATTGAATGATAACTGTGTACATTAATGCACTTCTGATTTTTGTTGTTCTTAAGGTACACCTGTTTTTTATGATTTTTTTTTAAACCATAAATATATATTGCTTGGAAAACAAAAACAAATTAACTTATTTTTAAAATTCTTTCCCCACCTATAAATTTCAGAGATAGTCATAGTCATCCTACATAATAGTGTCCTTCCTCAAAATGGAAGAACAATTAGAACTCTTTTTTTTTTTTTTTTGAGACGGAGCCTCAAGCTATCCGCTGTCCCCTTGGGTAGAGTGCCATGGCATCACAGCTCATAGCAACCTTCAAGTCCTGGGCTCAAGCGAGTCTCCTGCCTCTGCCTCCCAAGTAGCTGGGACCACAGGTGGCCGCCACAACGCCCGGCCATTTTTTTTTTTTTTTTTGGTTGCAGCCATCATTGTTGTTTGGCAGGCCCAGGCTGGGGATTCGAACCCACCACCTTAGGTGTACGTGGCTGGCGCCTTAGCCGATTGAGCCACAGGTGCCGAGCCTAGAACTCTTTTTTAAGCAAATTATATATTTGTTTTTCTTTCATTGACAAATACATTTGGCCTCCTTTCTATTCATATGTATTCTTGTCTTGGCTCCATTTGTTTTATATTTTGGACTTTAATCAATATTTTAAAAAACAAAAAATTCCAGTGATTGATTTCTTTGAAACTTTCTCCAGAGGGATTCAGTAGTTTCTTGGAAACACAAATGTTTATTGAGGGCCTACCTTTCTCAGTCTCTGAGAACACAAAGAAGCAAGTTATGTGATATTTTTCTCAGGAAGAATTGATAAGATGCAAACAACTTTTTTGCTATTAAAAAGATTTTTGGACTGGGCATGGCGGCCTCTAATCCCAGTGCTTTGGGAGGCTGAGACAGGATGATTGCCTGAGGTGTTTGAGACCAGGAGTTTGAGACCAGTCTAGACTACGTATCCAGACTCTTGTCTCTACCAAAATGATAATAATAGCAATTATTATTATTAACATGTGATATTAATAGTATTAATTAGTATATAATAATCATTACATATATTTTTAAATTATACATATAATTTAAAAAATTGCTTCTATTTATAGAACACCTACTATGTGGCCAGGAATGTGCTACATGCTTTATACTTTCATTATCTCATTTAATCTCTATGATCTGTACATATTACTTTCCCACTTTATGGATGCAGAAACAATGGCTAAAGAGGTTAAACTCAGACAAATAAAAGAGGCAGAGTTGGAGGGCTGTGCGTAGTAGCTCACCCCTGTAATCCCAGCACTTGGGAGGCTGAGGTGGATGGATTGCCTGAGCTCACAAGTTTGAGACCAGCCTCCCAGCTACTTGGGAGGCTGAGGCAAGAGAATTGCTTAAGCCCAAGAGTTTTTTTTTTTTTTAAAGACCAAGAGTTTGAGGTTGCTGTGAGCTGTGATGTTACAGAACTCTACAGAGGGTGACAAAGTAAGACTCTCGTCTCAAAAAAAAAAAAAAAAGAAGGGGGGGCAGAGTTGGGATTCAACCCAAATCCCTCCTTGACTAGCCCAGCTGTGTGCCTGGTGTACTTTGAGAGGCTGGTGTTTGTGAACTTATTGGGAGTGGGAAGGAGCAATTAGAGCCCTCCTGAGAGGCAGGCTGCTTCCTCTGAATTTGCATGTCCCAGGAGCTGTGCACAAACCTCTCTTAGGCCCTGATTTCACTGGAAGGCAATTATTTGTTCAGGATTCTCCCACTAGACTGAGGCCACCTTGGAAGCAGGAATCACATCCATTATCTATTCCCTAGTGCGCGGCCTTGCACATTGAAACTACACAGTGGATCTTTATGGAATAAATTATGCTTTTTGTTTAAGTTTAATTTTTAAATTATGAATTGACAAATTATAGTTGAGTGTATTTATGGGATACGAAGTGATGTTTTTTTTAATATAACGTGGAATAATTAAATTAAGCTTATTAACATATTTGTCACCTCAAATATGTGGGGTTTTTTTGTGGTGAGAAGGTTTGAAATTTTCTATTAGTGATTTTGAAATCTGTAATATAGCATTGCTTACTGTATTCACCATCTGTGCAATATGTCTCAAAGAAAAAAATTTATTACTCCTAATTGAGGTTTTGTACACTCTGGCCATTATCTATTTCTCCCATGCCCCCCGGCTCTGGAAACCACCATTCTACTCTCTGATTTTGTTAAGTTCCATTGTTTTTGTTTCCACATAAAAGCCAGACCATGTGGTATTTGTCTTTCTGTGCCTGGCTTATTTCACTCAGCATAATGTTCTGCAATTCCATCCATGTCTTTGCAAATGACAAAATTTCTTCTTAAAAGCATTTAGCTTTTAGTATTCCGTTATATATATGCCACATTTTCTTTATCCACTCATCTGCTGATGGAGGTTTAGGTTGATTCCATAACTTTGGAGTTGCCCATGCTATGGGGTCAAATCTATTGTAAATAGTCCTACAATGAATATGGGAGTGCAAACGTTTCTTTGATATACTGATTTCAAAACTTTTGGGTAAATACCCAGAAGTGTGACTGCTGGATCTATTGTAATTATATTTTTAATTTTTTGAGTAACCACCATACAGTTTTCCATAACAGCTATACTAATTTATGTTCTCACCATGTCCATCTCAATGCTTGTTATAGGATCTCCATGGGGGCATGGGAAAAATAGGTCTCTGTTGCTGGGGCTAGAGTGCAGAGGAGTGATCATAGCTCACTGCAGCTTTGAACTCCTGGGCTCAAGTGATCCTCCTGCCTCAGCCTCCCAAGTAGCTCTGGGACTATGGGCATGTGCTACCATGCCTAGCTAAGTTTTCTATTTAAAGATAGCATCTCCCTACATTGCCTATGCTGATCTCAAACTTCTGGTTTCAAACAGTTCTCCCAAAGTGCTATGGTTACAGTCATGAGCTACTGTGCCTGGCCATATTTTGCCATTTTGATGGTTGTACAGTGATGTCTTATTGTGGCTTTTATTTTAATTTCCCTAATGATTAGTGATGTGGAGCTTTTTACGAAAAAAAAACCAAAACAACTGTCCTTTGAATGTTTTGTTTTAAGAAATGTCTATTCTGGTCCTTTGCCCGTTTTTAAATTACATTATTTATTTTCTTTCTGTAGAGTTGTTTGTGTTCCTTGTATATTTTGGATATTAACTCCTTATCAGGTGTATGGCTTTCAGATATTTTCTATCAATCCCAAAGTTGTCTTTTCACTCTGCTAATTGTTTCCTTTGTTGTGCAAAAGCTTTTTATTCTGTTGTCATTCTGTTTGTCTATTTTTTTTGCCTATGCTTTTGGAGTTGCCCATGCTATGGGGTCAAATCTAAAAAATCATTGCTAGCTCAGCACCTGTAGCTCAAGCAGCTAAAGGCGCCAGCCACATACACCAGTGCTGGCGGGTTCGAATCCATCCTGGGCCTGCAGACCAACAATGACAACTATAACCGAAAAATAGCTGGCCATTGTGGCAGGCGCCTATAGTCCCAGCTACTTGGGAAGCTGAGGCAAGAGAATCGCTTAAGCCCAAGAGTTTGAGGTTGCTATGAGCTGTGATGCCATGGCACTCTACCCAGGGTAACAGCTTGAGGCTAGGTCTCAAAAAATAAAAAATCATTGTCTAGAACAGGGTTGTGTAGTTTTTCTTCTAATAGTTTTACAGTTTCAGATAATATGTTTAAGTTTTTAATCCATTTTGAATTGTCTTTCATATATGAATAATGTGAGATAAGGCTCCAACTTCATTCCTCTGCAAATGGATAAGCAGTTTCCCCAACACTATTTATTGAAGCAATTATTCTTTCCCCAATGTATATACTTGGTACCTTTGTTAAATCAATTGGTTGTAAGTTTGTGGGTTCATTTCTGATATCTCTGTTCTGTTCCGTTTGTTGATGGGTCTGGTTTTATGTCAGTACCATGCTATTTTATTTACTATAACTTTGTAGTATAGTTTGAAATCAGGTAATATGATGCCTCCAGCTTTTTTCTTTTTGCTCATGATTGCCTTTAACTGTTCAGGGTTTTATGTGGTTCATATGAATTTCAGAATTATTTTTTTCTATTTCTATAAAAAATGACATTGGAATTTTTATAGGAATTGCATTAAATCTGTAGATTGTTTTGGATAGTGTGGACATTTTAACAACATTAATTCTTCTAATCCAAGAACATAGGATATCATTCCATTATTTACATCATCTTTAATTTCTTTCATTAGTATATAGGTCGTTCATCTTCTTGGTAAAATTTATTCCCAAGTATTTTATATGAAAGCTATTATAAATAGGATTATTGTCTTCATTTTTTTTCCAGAATGTTTATTGTTAGCATATGAAAACATTACTGATTTTTGTATCTTGTAACTTTACTATAATTTATCAGTTCTAATAGTTTTGGAGTGGTATCTTTAAGGTTTTCTATATATAAGATTATCTTGTTAACAAATGATGACAATTTCACTTCTTCCTTTCCTATTTGGATGCCTTTTATTTCTTTCCTAATGTATTTCTTGCCTAATTCCTTTGACAAGGGCTTTCAACATTGTGTTGATATAATGCATTTGTTACTATAAACTTTCCTCTTAGAACTGCTTTTGCTGCATACAATAAGTTTTGGCATATTAGTTTTTTTTCATTTGTCTCAAGATTTTTTTAATTTTTCTTTTAATTATTTCATTGGCTCATTTATTCAGAAATGTATTGTTTAAATTCCATGTATTTATAAATGTTATGAAATTCCTCATTTTATTAATTTCTAGTTTTATACCACTGTAGTCAGAAAAGCTACTTGATAAGATTTCAGTCTTCTTAAGTTTTCTTCTTTTTGTGATGGAGATGGGGTTTCACTGTGTTGCCTAGGCTAGTCTTGAACTCCTGGCCTTAAGTGATCCTCCAATATTAACCTTCCAAGGTGTTGGGATTTCAGATGTGAACCATCACATTTGGCCTCAATATTAAGTTTTCTAAGACTTGTCTTGTGACCTAACATATGATCTATCCTAGAACATATGATCTGCCCTAGAAGAATGGTTATTCTGTTGCTCTTGGTTGGAATGTTTTGTAAATGTCTGTTTGTAGGTCCATTTGGTGTAAAGTGTTGTTCAAGTCCAATGTCATCTTATTGATTTTTTTTGTCTGGATGATATGTATATTGTTGAGTGTGGGGTATTGAACCCCCATACTATTATTGTATCACAGGCTATCTCTCACTTAAGATTCTTTAACATTTGTATTTAGGTATTTCAAAGTTGGGCACATATATATTTACAATTGTTAAATCCTTTTGATGAATTAACTCCTTTACCATTATATAATATGCTTTTCTTGTCTTTATTTATTTATTTATTTTAATTAATTAATTAATTTTTTTTGTTTGTTTTTGGGACAGAGTCTTAAGCAGTTACCCTGGGTAGAGTGCCATGGTGTCCCATCTCACAGCAACCTCAAACTCTTGGGCTCAAGCGATTCTCTTGCCTCAGCCTCCCAAGTAGCTGGGACTACAGGCACCCACCACAATGCCTGGCTAATTTTTTTTGTTGCTATTGTTGTTCTTGCAGTTAATATTGTTGTTTTAACTGGCCTGGGCTGGATTTGAACCCACCAGCCTCTGTATATGTGGCCAGCACCTACCCACTGAGGTAGGGGTACTACCATCTTGTCTCTCTTTTTAAAGATTTTTTTTTTTTTTTTTTGAGACGGAGCCTCAAGCTATCCCCCCTGGGTAGAGTGCCATGGCATCACAGCTCATAGCAACCTCCAACTCCTGGGCTCAAGCGAGTCTCCTGCCTCTGCCTCCCAAGTAGCTGGGACCACA
>CAUYQV010132451.1:0-22026 GCA_963574575.1 Galagoides demidoff
AGAATCAGAACGTTTTAAAACTATAACTGAGAAAATGACATGAAGGTTGTGTTGATCAGTTTGATGGAAGTATTTCGGATTGCATGCGAAAACCCCACACTGTACCCCAGAAGTGCATTGATGTACATAGTTACCATTCAATAAAATTAAAAAAAAAAAATAAAGCTATGCAATTTCCTCTTGTGTTCTGCATTAAATTTTTATTGGTTCTAGATAATCCGTGGGTGGGCGGGTGCCCTCGTAGGATGCTGGAAGGACGTGCCACCTGTATTTACGGCTCATTTCCAAGTTCTGAATAATTTTTCTTGGCAGAAATATGGGTCATTTAAATTTTCTTTATTTTTTAATTATTTTACACAATCTATAAAGTAAATAAGCATTCCTTTTATAATCTAAAAACCGTTTTTGACATCTCTCTGAACACAGGAACAAACCACCTAAGCCAGGTTAGGAGGTGCAGAGCTCACAGAGCAGGGTTTTGAACGGGACTCCAGCGGCACGTTCAGCTGCGTTAGCTCAAAAGTTCTCCTGTGACTTGTTTCCACGAATGATTTTAAGCAGCCAAGCATCTCTTAAAGTCTATTTCAGGGAAAATGGGAGAGACCCCAGGCATGGCTGTGAAAGCCCTGCCTGCATGAGAGGAAGCCTCCCCGGCCACTCTCTGAGCATGGCCTTGTGAGTGGTTACTAAGGTGGGCAGTGCAAGAGTGATACTGCAGGGAATCAAATTCCCATGTGAGCTTGGGTGGCAGAGATTTGCAGAAGGTAGGGAGATAAAACATACTCCATCAGGTCCCTGGAGCGTCCAGACTGGACGCTGCCTGAGGATCACAGATGGCCAAAGCTTGAGAGAGTAAGATTCCCAGGGGTGCTGCGGCCCCAGGGTCGGCATATTAACTTCCTGTCCAGCAGTCTCTACATTACAGACCTCACAGGGACTGCTCAACTTCTGTAGGTAACACCTGTCCCTCAGGTGGTCTCTTTCATTTTCTTGGCATTTTACAGGGTCCTCCTATTTTTGGATCAAATTTAGGGACAAAAAAGGCCAGACACTGGGAGTTACCTTCTGGCCTTCTAGTGCCGTGCTACCGTGTCCCCCATAATCAACAGTGTAAAATCCTGAAATACGTGAAGGAGAATTGTTACAAATTTAGAAATCAAGGTTACCTACAGTCTCATATCTAATCTACTGTTTTTTTTCAAGCTATAAATATTTTCTTTAAAGTATATAAAATGAAAATGTATGATAGTACCCCTAACTTCTTGGGTTGGGGGGAGGGGAGGGAGGCATAACTCATACAGAAAAGAGGACTCATGTGAATTGTAAAACTGAAGTAGCAGTTTTCTTTAAAAATGATAGATTATCTCTTCCTCCTTTTTTGCGCCCTATAAAGATAACAATTCTTTAGTTAGACGTAACGGTAAAAGAGATTTATCCATATGTTTTCTCTTTGAATTTTGAACTTTTATCACTTGCCCAGACTTTCAAGTTCACTTAGCAAAATGCAAACTTGTTCAAGTTGAGACTAGTTCACCCAGGCTTGTTGAATAAACAAACTAAGACGTGAAGTTTCTCTCTGTGCGTGCCTGTTCTTTTGTTGCATCGTGTAAGCTCTGCTCTGTGCAGACACATTGCTTCATTCACTGGTATTCTAGTCTTGTAATTCCATCTGTCCTGGGAGCCCCCTCCTTTCCTTTGGCGTCTTACTGACCCATGTCTTCCAATGTTCTGTTCTTGTGGTTCTCAAAGTGAGATCTGAAGATTATTTTAGAGTGCCCAAGATCCTTTCACGGACCTCCCAAAGGTAAAATGTGATTTTTATAATAATTCTAAGATCCTATTCCTTTTTTCCCATTATGTTAACATTTGCACTGACAGTGCAAAAGCAGTGGGGGTAGGGGTTTGAACCGCTGGTGCCCAGTGTGAATCTAGGTGGTGGTCCCAAACCACGCCACTGGTCACTGCTTTTCTCTCCATTCAGTGCCACTGAAGAATGTTCTCGATGAAATAGTAAAAATTATTAACCTTGTGAATTTTGACCTTTAAGGACATTTCTTTTAATATTCTATGTGAAAAAATAGAAAGTACACCATAAGTGCTTCTAATGCACAGCAAAGCACAAGGAGTATCTCCAGGAAAAGCACTTGTCCGGTGAAATGTTTTGTACTAGAGTATTAAAATCCATTAGTCTATACCGACTAAAATCCATTAGCCTGTATTCATACTGCTATGCTTAAATCCATTAGTCTGCTTTGCAAGAATCTTTTTCTCATATCCTGCATTAGGTAAGCGTGCATTGGTCATTTAGAAAATACTGGCTTGCAGAGTTATGGATGTCTTCCAAATGCGGACTCATTAAATTTGAGATTTCACAAGTTTAGAGAAGACTTGAACCCGTGAGCTCAGGCGATCCACCCGCTGGGGCCTTCCAAGTGCTAGGATTACAGGCATGAGCTATGGCCTCTTACTGTTGTCTTTAACCATATAGAAACACAATTGGATGAGATGATTTCTAATGTCTCAACCAGCGTGAAACTCCCCACATCAAAGTTCTGCTTTTATACCTATGTTTGCTAGAGCAGCAAAAGGGGCATCAAGGAACCCGATGAGGAGAGGGTCCCTCCCCAACCCCACTCCACTCTGTAAGTCTCCCATTGTTTGACATGGGAAATTGACATTACTTAATTATTCATGAACTTACGCAAATCGCTAGGTCCCCTTTCTTTCTGCTTTGCCATCCTCAGGGCTCTTCTGTAGAAAATTTGGAGTCATCATTTCCTTGAGGGCCCCCCAGTGGAAGTACAGAGATGTGGTATCTTCCTAGCCACCACCCCAGGCCCTGAGAAATCTTTGCTCACATGGCTGGTTCAAGGACCTCCCTACAAAATCACACATGGACCCACGAGGATCCTTATGAACCACACTGTTCATACGTTGCCACTCAGGCTTAAACTCTTGCCCTTCTCTCACGCCTCACTGATAAAATTGGACAGCACTTAGCAAATGTTTACTATGTTCCAAGCCTTCTGCATATGTTGTTCCTAATTCTCATAAAACTCATGCAAAAATATAATTATCCCCACGTTACTAATGACAGAATTCAGGTTCAGAAAAGATGGGTAGTTAGTTCCAGAGCTGGATCTGGCTCTGGGTCTGCTTGATTTCAAATCCTGTGTTTTTACTGATGCATCATTCTATTTCAGTGTCCTGCCCTTTTTCTGGCTACAATTAACATCCCTGGGTCCAAAGCAGTTTATTGCCAATATAAAACAGAGCAATCAGGAAGTGTTTATTCCCTAAAATTGAGGTTTACAGGCTGTGCAGACCCAGGCGTCCCTGCCCCTCTCTGCTTCACGGGGACGGACATAACCAGTGACGGAGACTTTTTAGGAGACTTCAGTCCGTTTAGGTTTCATCTCCTAGGGCCTCACATGAAAAGATTCCCAATTTTTTCCATGCAGTTTTCACATCTGTGAACAGGAACTAAACACTAAAAATTGTTTCTTTAACCATATTACTTTGGAGATGATTAAACCAAGCCTTAGTGAGGGGACATGACTTTATCTACATCTATTGAGTAGGTAGTAAAGGAAGGCTACACTGCAGGTCTCCTGATTCACCACACAGACCTTATTTTATTTTGTTTTATTTTCAGATTGATGTGAGGGTATAAACAATGAGGTTACAATGTCTGCATTTGTTAGGTAGAATCTTGTAGTCGAGCCTCATACCCAGGAGGTGTGCCGTAGACTCTTACATTGTGTCTGTTAAGTGGGAGCATACTAATTCCCCTCCCTCATCCCGTCCCCCCATCTTAAGTTTTTCTCTTTCATGGGCCTGTATTAGATCATCTACTGGCTTCCCAATAGTACTGACTTTATTAGATACTTGCTCTTCTATTTTCTTAACACATTAAGAAGAATGTGTTTCAATACCACTCAGGTTATTACAAAAGATGTAAAGTCTCCATTTTTTTAATGGCAGAATAGTATTACATGGTCTACATATACCACAGCTTGTTAATCCATTCCTGGGTCCATGGGCATTTAGGCTGTTTCCACATTTTGGTGGTTGTAAATTGAGCTGCAATAAACAGTCTAGTGCAAATGTCCTTATGATAAAATGATTTTTTTCCTTCTGGGTAGATGCCTAGTATTGGGATTGCAGGATCAAATAGGAAGTCTAATTTGAGATCTTTGAGGATTCTCTGTACTTCCTTCCAAAAAGGTTGTTTTAGTTTGCAGTCCCACCCACAATGTAAAAGTGTTCCCTTCTCTCACAACCACGCCAGCATCTGCAGCTTTGAGACTTTGTGATAGGGGCCATTCTCACTGGGATAAGATGGTATCTTGGGGTGGTTTTGATTTGCATTTCTCTGATGATTAGGGACCATGAGCATTTTTTCTTGTTGTTAGCCATTCCGCACACCGATCTCTTTTCAGATGCCACTCCTGTGTCTCTCACAATCCACAGAAGCTGTTTCACCTCCTCCCAGTCCCAGCTCAACCCACAGCCAACACAGATGTGACCAGAAAGCCGGACAGAGGACGAGGGTTGATCTAGAGCCCACTGCCCTTGATCACACTGACAGGCACCCTGCTGTCAGACACCCTGGTTAGAAACCAAACAACACCGGCAGCCGGTCCTGTCAGCTAAGACAGGCGTCCTGCTGGCGAGCTAAATGCTTGGAGGCAGTTATATTTCAACTTGTCTCGAAACAGCCGTCCAAATGCTCTGAAGCCAAACACTTAGTGAACCACAAAGAAAACAGTGCAGAGCCCTAGTTTAGATATTTTCCTTCTTGTGTCATTGAGAATTTTGGAGCTGGTAACAAACTGGAAAAGCATGAGTGGCCCCCGTCTTTGGGACTGGATGGGAGAAGCTCCCCATCAGTGGCAGACTTGTTCTTTGTTGGTGACTGGGGGCTTGGGCTACAGTCAGGCAGGCTGCATGTTGACTGGGAGACACTGGAGGGCTCCTGTCACCTCTTTGGGCCCTAACCTCCTCCTTGACAGACTGAAGGGCACAGGCCGTTATGAAGATCCTTTTGGCCTTTCCGAGATAAACCAGAGAAATTTAAAATTTAACCAGTATATTCCACTTAGATTTCATCTTCACCCCACCTCGCATGCTCTTTGCCCCATCACGACCTCCAGATCTTTCATCCCCTCTCACTTTCCTGCCCGACCTAAAGGGTCACCAGTATTCTCAGCCTCCTTTCTACCCTGCCCCTCCTGCCCACCAACTTTGTTAATTCCTCTGCTCGATCAGTTCAGTTGCCTTCTATTCCTGATAAACCAGATCTCAATGGGGAAAAAATGGATTTAGCCATTTTAATTGGAGCCACTGTGAACTTATGACTTTTTCTTTTACAGGAAGATTCTCAAGGCTCTTTAGAAATTCTCTTCATCATTTGTAGTTGCCTTCCTCTTACGTTCCCCACCAGACTAAGCACAAACATTCATGATTTTTCTTAATATTCTCCTTTCATACGTGACTATAAATTAGATGGCATCTTCTCCAAATACATGAGAAATATTATGATACAGAGTCAACAACTATGAATTAAGCCCTTTAATTCATTAGCAGGCCCTGATGCAGGTAAGCAAGGATAAAGCAAAATATTGTTTGGGCTCTTATACTGTAGTAGGGAGAATAGAAACAGATAAATAAATTAGTGAAACTTAAAAGGCATTATGAGTGTTAGATGAATTCTTAGTTGTTCATGTATAGGGCAAGAGTCCGTGATGCTGGGCACAGAATAATTACTGAGAAACTCTGATCAAAACAGAGGTCCCAGTGCTTCTGAAGCTGGGGGGCTTGGGAGTATGTTAAGTATTGCTACACATTATTAAAACATAAAGCAGTACTGGGTGACACTTGTGGCTCAAAGGAGTAGGGCGCTGGCCCCATATGCTGGAGAAAGTGGGTTCAAACCCAGCCCCATCCCAAAACCACAAAACATAAATAAATAAGTAAAAAATAAAGCAATACCAATGGGACAGTAAGGGACTAGGACGAAAAACAAGGTGTCCCATAAATCACCCCTAAACTCTCCATTTACAGGGAGAATGGAAAATTGTGGCCTATGTGCCTTTATTTACAAAATATTCGTTATAAAATTTTACAAAATGCTTACAAAATATCCTTTACGTGTTGGCCACCCCTTTGTAAAATTTTCATATTGCATTGTATATGGGACCATCAGGCAGGGCTACATTGATAGGTGAATTGGGGGCGGATACCAGAAAGTGAGGGTATACATCGTGCAGATAAATGAGGGAGGAAACATTTATCAAAAAAGAATTATCAGTAAGAATCCTGAGAAATGCAGTTAGTGCATCCTAAGAGCTAGAACAGATTAGAGATCAGAGAAACAACAGGAAGGGATAATTCAGGGCCTTGTCAGAGTCTTGAAAAGGACTTAACACTTTTGTGTTGAACAAGCCGGGGAAACTCCAAAGGGCTCTGAAATAAATGAAATAATAAAAGGCCTTTGGCTTGTTTGTTTAATATGTTGGACTTATGCTTCTGGTTATTAGGAAGTAACTGCCGCTGAACTAGCTTCTCTATTGTAAAATGGACTAAATATATGAAACAGCTAATTTTAGGTTTTGGATAGCAGTTAGCACGAGGCAGTCATCCCAGAAAAAGTGGAAAAGATTAAGTGAGTCCCACAGTTGTCCTGGATTTATGCCTTGGGGCCCTTTCAGTATAGCAGCTAAGGAATTTGGAGTCTATGCAAATTTGTATTCCATTCAAGTTCATAAAATAAAAATACCATGCTGAGTATTGTAGTCTGAGCTGAGGACAGATAAATCAAAGTTTAAGGTAAATGGGATTTATAAGACAGAGTGCCAGAGAGGGGGGGCTTTGCAGGGAAGTTCAAAAACATTGCCTGGGGCTGGCTTTGGTTCTTGATGAGACTCAGATGCTTGTGTGCTGGGCAAGACTGTATGATGCTGGACACAGAATAACTCTGGGGAGCCTGTGCTGCTTAGGTCTGCAGCCTCAGTGGAGGCCACAGCCACGTCTGACTTACATCATCTTGTCTGCACTAAACCTAGACTTCATTCATCTACCCCATGCCCACGTTTTTCTTGTGTGCTGGTTTCTCATTGCAGCCGTAGACATCACTCTTTATGGACCTCCCCAAGCTGAGCAGATAATTCATCACTGACCCCTTCATTGCTTTCGCCTTTCACATTGAACTGGGTGTCAACTCCTGGCAGATACGGCCCTACAGTGACTCTCGCATCTAACCTCCTCCATGCTGCCCATGACCTTCCAGATCTTATTCAGAAGGATACAGCTAACAGCAGACTCCGCCATTCTCCCTTCCACCCTGAACTGCCAGCCTGTGATAGCTCAGAAATCACTCCACTTTCTGGGTATCTAAAATCCCCTGGCAACAATCCCACTCGTCTGGATTCTACTGATACTTTAAGAACTATCTCCAGTATTCCACCTCTTGTGGGGTAGCTTCGCAGACACCCAATCCAAATTCCTTTCCCCGATTATTAATTCCATAGCACTCCGTTTATCTACCTTTGCGCTTGGCATAGTCTGACTTTAGTACACATACCTGTGCTTTTCTCTGGCTACAGTGCGAGAGCACTTTAAGAGCACATGTATAAACCATTCTCACTCATCACTGTGTCTTCAAAAACCAACAGAATAAAGTCTCGCTTAGTAAATAGGTGGCCTCCCACAGGACTGAAGGATTGTAGTTACTGGGATGTTTATTTTTTGGCATGTTCATTTAAAAAATAACCTGCCATTTCCTCCAAGCTGTTTCCAATTATACAGTGGAGAAAGTTCTCTTCCTTCTTAATGCCCACGGTACGTGGCCTATTATATCTAAGCCTTGCTGACAACCCACATTACTCTTTACCTTTTATTATAAATTTTTGTCTCTAAGTCTTATCTCTGCTATTACACAGTAAATTATCTCATCTATCATTATGTATCTCAAATGATCTTACCAGAGTGGTCTCTTACTAAAATGGTGAACATTTTACCATTTTTGCACAGATAACGTTTATTGGATACTTAACACGTTTCTCTGTGGTGTGATAAGCAGTTTTCATGTATTAGTCAAACATCCACAAGAAAACATCCCCTCTAACCAGTGCAGTGAAACCATCGTGGGTGGAACCATTCCATTAATATCCCCATTATATAATACAGATGACTTGAGAGATTAAAAACAAACTGTCGAAAGCCAATTGACTGTCAGGATTGAAATCAGTGTTCACAGCCGGTAAGCTGAACTCAGGTGTTGTCACGTCTCGCTGTACAAGGCCTTGGCAGAGGCAGCAGTGTATGTATCAGAGTACCTAGTTCTGCAATTAACTCTTGCGTTCTTAAACTTCCTGTGCTACTGTAACAGAATATTATAGGCTCAGTGTCTTAAACAACAGAAATTAGTTTCTCGCAATACCTGAGGCTGAGAAGTGCCAGATCAAGGAGCTGTCAGGAATGAAAGCGCTTCTCTTGGCTCACAGGTGGCCCCGGCGCCATCCCACTGGCTTCTCTGAGCATGTGGGGCTACAGGAGGGCCCTGGAGCAATCTCTCTGACATCTCTTCTTTAAAGGGCACCAATTCTGGCAGACGAAGGCCGCATCCTCACGATTTCATCTAATAATAAGTACATTCCCTCAAACCCCACCCTCGAATACTATCACATTGACGGTTAGGGCTTCAATATGTGAATTTCGAGGGGATACAAACGTTCAGCTCATAACACTTATCAATAAAAATTAAAATCCTAAGTCTTTAACCCTGTTTTGCTGCTGAGAGAACTCAGGAAATCACCTGCCTGTCAGGCTTGGTCTCCCAAACTGTAAAAGGCGGGTTGTTACAGGCTGGTTTGAAGGCTGCTTCTCTCCTGTGGTTCTGTGTGCTATAAAACTCACTCCCCCTCTGTTTTGCTAATATGAACGGCCCCTTGCACAGACTCCCCACTAGTCTCGAGATGTGCTCATATGGATTCTGCCTCCATGTCCTTCCATGCCACCTGCGTAGTTCAGAACTCCTTTTCTCTTCCTGCCCACCTGCTCAGTTCTCCTCCCCTTGAAGAACAACCTCCCCCCAAGTCCTGTCTTTCCATGAAGGTCACGCCAACCCACACTAGTCACCATTGGCCCTAAAAATGCAGCATTTCTATTTAAAATGCATTGTTGTCTGGTTGTTTGCTGCATGCTGTTTGCAGTAACATTTAAAATACAGGCTCCTTAAGTTTAAAAACTATGCCTTTTTCTCTGAACGTTTTACAAACTCATACCATAGCCATGAATGTACTGTAAGAGTTAATTTACATTTGATTGTTTAATTGGGGGCATAAAAAAACCCTGATGGTTAATGAAGAGGGAATTCTGTGAGAAAATGTAACGGGTGTGTAGACTTAGTGAGAAGCTTTGGTATAAAGTCGCCCAAGGCCACAGTATATACACCAAGAAATCAGGGTTAGAATGGCCTGTGTTGATGTCAGGCCTCCATGACAGACCTCACTGTCTCCTGGGGACACTTACTGGATAATATAAGACTGAATGAGATTAACCCGTCTATTAAAACCAACACTCCTGGCTGAAGAGAAAACTGGCTTCAAAAAAAGAAAAAACCCAAACACCAAAACAAACAAAAAAACATGCAACCCACAATTAAAACAACAACAGGATGCCAATGATAAAACCCATCTACCATGAGAAATGTCAGGAGAACTAGTAACGCAGTGGTGAGCAGACATTCTCCTTCCCGTCCACGTCTCTGTGGGGAAAGGATTCACCTGTGGAGCTGTCAGAACAAGAGATTCCAGGGTCCATTCCTCCTTAGTCCTGTCTGGCTGGGCAACAGCTCACAATTCCTACCCACCCCTCAAAATACAGTCACCTGACTCTGGGATGATAACCGCACTTCCTGCTCCCCCAAGAAACTGAGAAAGGCGCTCCCTGGACCCGCCAGGACCCCCCTGGACCCGCCTGGCTCTCTCTTGCCTGAGGCCCCTTAGGGCGTCACCTTCTCAGTTCTTCTCTGCATTGAAGGTGCTCTCAGCTTCTAGTCTCATGCACTCCATGGTCTTCAAAGAGGTTTCTATCTTCATAAAAAAAAGAAAAACAACCCTGCATCCCACTTTCCCCTTCCACCACTGCTGCTATCGTCATCAGCAAGTCTGGCTGCACAGGTAATGTGGGCTCCCTCTCCTGCCTCACCTCCCAGTATCCCGCCCACTAGGCACATTCTGGTATGTGATTTCAACACTCCCTTGAAATACTCAACACAGCTCTCAGGGTCGCTGATGTCTCTCGTGTTGTCAGTTCCATAGAGATTGGACGTGGCTTTGGGTTCAGACACTCTAAAGTGGATTCTCCCTCCCCCATTTATCAGCGGTTTGACCTCCTGCAATTGCTCAGCTTGAAGCCTCAATCTCATTCCCCACCATGTAAAATGGACAGAACAGATGCCCCATCAGAGTGCCGTGGGGATTAAACCAGGACTAGTGCATGGTGGCCTGGTCCAGCCCACGATCAGGCCTCTCTGCATCTTTCTGTCCTGTTGGTGCCTGACCCCTCTTGACCTCTTGTCTCTGCTGAGCTTCTGATGTTGTGGGTTGTTTCTGCAAAGCTAATGGTATCCTTCTTGCTGGTTCTGAACAAATTGACAAATATAATGGAAATCAAATCAGAATCTGTACATTAGCATAATGCAGGTCAGACTGTATTCGAGTTGTTCTTCACTCATGGCTCAACTGAGACTTCCAATACCTGCCTCAAAGTCTAAGAGTTTGGATCCACATGAAATTGCAGGCACCTGTGACCCAGCCAGTTCCAGTTCACTATGACAAACTTCTCTGCCTTGTCTCTCCTCCTAGTCACAGCTGCTCACTCCCAGGGAAGGCAGGAGAACCTGGTCTTTCTTTGCTGCACTAGACAAGTGGCCTCACCTAACTTGTCAATTAAAACTGAACCCTTTAATTAACAAGTAAAAACCGACTTGTTACTTATCTCATAGTTTCTTCTTTAAGGGATCACTCAGGATAATCTCTCTCTCTTTTGATTAACTTAGAGGTAACTAGTAGTCTAGCCATGGGAGTGGAAGACTATCCCATCCCCAAGGGCCCCCAGACTAAGGGGAGCTGGTTAACAGGTCACGTACGCCAAGGGGTGGCCACTGTTAGGACCAACTCAGAATTCCACCTGGTGCACAGATCTTCTCTTTCTTCTTCCTGACCCACAATGACATATCTCTGTGCACAACGCCTTCTGAACAGCTCCACTTACAGATTCCACCAGCATCTCAAAATAAATAGGACCAAACCTGAATGGTCTTTCCTCCCTCCACTGGACAGTCTGAGAGGCCTTCGCCTTACTTGTCAGTTAGGCTGAGCTCAGGAGAGGAAAGTAACTTCAACGGGTTCATTTAATAGTGAGTGAGTGAGTGATGTTCATGGCACCAAAATGAAAGGACAACAATCTTGGTATTCTAACTGAAGCTGATTAGACCGGGAATTTGTGCCTGTTCTGGGTTGGTGGGTTAGGTAAGAATCTGTGGGTGGGTGTGAAGTTATGCCAACGTACTGCAAACGGGATGAGGGTAGGGGGGCCTGCTCAGCACCTGAGAGTCATAATACTTCTCCATGACCATAAAAATTATCTTTCTGTAAATTATCAGATTCCAAAACAATAATTAGTATTTAAGATTAATGTACTGTAAGCAATGCAGAATAAAAGGAGAAAGAGCTTTAAATGTAGTAAACAGTCATATTAAAAACTATGGTAAGTAAAACTTTACAAGACTCACCTCTATGATAAACACTAGATAAAACAGTGCTATTTTTTTTTCTTATAACCTTTTTGTTGGTTGTTTAAGAAACACTGCTACATTTTGCATGAGTAAATCCACCAAGGCAGATTTTCCCACAAATTCTGTCATGCAAAAAAATTTTCATTTAAACGTTCTCAGATTAGTTTTCTGTGGTTGAAATACGATGCATTTTAACCTCTGTGCTCTTGTTTTGTTTTTGCAAGTTATGGGAAAACACTTATATAACAGCCTGTTCTTTAAGCGACACTGAAAGAGGTCGGCTCTTCAGCCACAGTCTGGGTTTGGTTTTCAGTCAACGTACAGCTGTACCTCCTTACCCAGGGGACACGTTCCAAGATCCCCAGTGGATGCCTGGAACCATGAATAGTACCAGAACATACACAGGCTGTGTTTTACCCTGCACACACACGCCTATGATAAAGTTTAATTGACAAATTAGGCACAGAAAGGGATTACCAAAAATAACTAATAAGAAAATAGAACTCTAACAGCATGCTAAAATAAAAGTTACATAAATGTGATCGGTCTCTCTCTCCCTGAGTCTCTCACTGTGCTCTGTTCACCCTTCTTGTGGTGATGTGAAATGACACCATTTCATCTGCACAGCGAGATGAAGAGAGATGGGATGATGTGGGAACTGTGACAGAGCATTGCTAAGTGCCATCGGGGTGACCTGACAAGATGCACTGCGACACTCTAACAGGTGGCACAGACAGCACGGGTCTGGAGGCGAAGGTATTCACGTCCTGGGCAGGACACAGCAGGCCTGTGTGAGACTTAATAACTCCACTCTGAAAGGTGCTCAATTTAAAACTCATGACTTGTTTATTTCTGGAATTTTCTACTTCCTGATTTTGGCGTGTGGTTGACCATGGGTCACTGAAACCACGGTAAAGAGGGGACGACTGGATTAGCAGGCACAAAGGGACCTGCCTCCCTGAACTGCCCACCAACAGAAATGATAGAATTTCTCTATTTCCCATCCACAGATGCTCACGTTTCGGTTAGGGGTGTTGAGCTTCTGGGGTTTCCAAGCATACAGGGTGGTCCCAGACCTTCCCCTGAAGGACAGAGCAAGGCAAAGTTAGGAGTATACGGCAGGCTCAAGTCCCCGGCAAGGCCTGGGCCCTCACTTAAATTGTTTCAAAACTAGTCCACATCCAAATCCTTCTGTGGTTTGTGCGGTTTTGTTTTTTCATAGCTTCTAAGGAGGATGCCAATTCTGGAATGAACCAATCCGTGGGCTGTATCACTGTGCGTACAGGTCATGTTAGAGACAGGCCTCACTTGTCACACAGGTTGTGCTTCCAAAAAGTTCTGTTTATATCAGAATTTCCCAAATTGAAATCTATTTAAATGTAGTAGAGGTGGCCTATTCTATAAGCAGTTAAGTACATCAGAGCATTGAAAAAATAATTTTTCTGGAAAGGAATTTTGAGGCCTTTCTTCTACTACCCACTCTGACACCAACTAGTTAATGTAATTACAGCTTTGGACAAATCACACCTATAAAGGCTTTTATTTAATTAACAGTAAAATGGAAGACTTAATAACTAGATTCCATCAAGTTCTATAAATTCCTTGACAAAATAATTTCACGAAAACCTAGTTACTGGGTTTGAGTATGTTAGTGTGTGTTAAAATCAAGACTCCATTCAACCCAGCAATCCCACTACTGGGTGTCTACCTAAGGGAAAAGACGTCATTCTATCAAAAAGACACCTCCACTCAAATACTTATCGCAGCCCAGTTCACAACTGTAGAGATGTGGAATCAACCCAAGTGCCCACTGATTCATGAGGGGATTAAAAAAACGTGACACACACACACACAATGGAAAACTACACAGCCATAAAAAGGAATGAAATGATGTCTTTTGCAGCAACTTGGATGGAACTGGAGACCATTATCCTAAGCGAACTATCTGAGGAATGGAAGAGCAAACCCCACACACACTCCCTAATAATGGGGAGCTAAATGTGGGCACACAGGGGCCACAAAAAGACTTAAAGGCCACTGGAAACCAAGAATGGAGCGTTTGGGACAGGGGTGAGAGGTACAAACTTATTAAGTACAAGGAATACCATCTGGAGATGGACTCATTAAAAGCTCTTACTGAAACATGATGTAAGGTATCCATGTAACACAAAATATTGCAATCCCTGAATATTCTGAAGTTTAAAAATATTTTTAAAATAATCAAATAAAAACATAGGAGAGAGACCAAATTATATTTCCTTTTGCGATATATTCTGGAATTGGTCCCTCACCTATTTTTGTTTTCAACAAGTGGAAGCGTTGGTGAAGCTGTATCTCCTGACCCTGCAGAGCTGCTTTACATAACCTCATCTAGAGAATACTCCCTTTTCCTCCACTAGAAACTCTTGACTGCACGGTAGCCAAGAGCCCAGCCACCCTCGATCAACTGGATCACACTCTGGGGAGAAGGTTCTCGCAGCAGGCGGCTGGACAGAGGCTCCCGACATCCACTCCTTCCTGTCAGTATTATCAAGCGCACAGCAGGATGCAGACAGAGTGATTTGAAAGTGGATTCTCAATCTCAAAACGAATTTCTCCTGGAGGAGTCCTAGGAGGTGGCGTTCTTTTGCTAAGTGAGCTGTGCAGCCATCCAGCCCTACTCGGGGAAGGAAGAGAACTCAGACGGTATGTGATTCCTTAGATTGCACCTTAGGCTGACATTAAATTTATGACAAAAGAATTCTTCTTTGGTATGTTAATATCATATGTCATACATGGTAAGGCAGCCCCCCATAACTCAGTCTACAAGCATACCTGTGGCAGGTAATTATGTCCCTGGCACTCTCCAGGCTTAGCTACAGCTGCAAAACCACAAGCTCCTGCACCTGCAAGAACGATCTTATTATGCAGCACCACTGTCTAACACAACTCTGCTCAAATTAATAGTTAATGATTAGGGAAAGAACGGATGAATCTGCATAACTGCCTATGACCTAGAAAGGCGTGTGAGCTCTCTTTGCATCTGTTACTCCCATGATTCTCAACCAGCGTGCCTTGAGAGGATCTTAGGTGGGCCACCTAAAATTTTAAAGATCATTATATAAATTATTTTTAAAAGACATTCAAAGCAAAGTATATACTGTTTTGATCAACATAATTCAAGTGCCCCATGGACGTTTACCAGTAGGTTCAAGGGTACCGTGAGATTTTTTCGTTGATCAAAAGGTTGATATTGCTTTACTTGATAAAAGCATCACCACCATCACCACCATGATCCATAATTCAGAGTTTGTAGATAAGGTGAAATGCATTAATACAGAAAAGTACTCAATAAATGTTAGCCTTTAATATTACTTGGGACATAAAATGTGTACATACATAAATCAAAAAGTGAAATTTCATAATAAAATAATAAATTATCCATTATAGGCCAGGAGAAAATAGATGAACTATGTTAAAATGATGTTTCCTTAGGTAAATGAGATAAAGTATAAAGACAAATTTAGTAGCAGAATCAGCCCAATGGGCAGCGTTGGAACTTGGAGGGGGACCTGGAAGGGTGAGTGGGTGGTGGCTGGGCAGAGGGCGGGTTGTACGGAACAGGAAGCTTGAGTGATGAAAACTTCACTATCAGTTTACTACATGAATATTTAGGAATTTGAACTAACTTTACAAGTGCTGTAGAAATCTACATGTAGAAAATTCAAATAAATATAAGCCCATATAAGTAAAATTTTTGGAAAGCCTTTATCTTCACATTGTTGTGTGAACCCACATAAGTGTAAGCACCTCGTTTCTAGAATTCACGGCAAGGAACAGGTTAACATCACATTTCCTCCTTGGAAACAAGGGAAAAATTGGATCTCTTCGTCATTTTTGAAAATTTCTTTTTGATAATACTAGATTATATGCTAAAATGTGTTCTCAAAAGATGTTCTGAAATATGATCAACTCTGCTAAAATACAAGTAAGGTCGAATAAACTGTGTTATCTGATTTACTAACTGTGTCATGTCACATGTTTTGAGGTAACTGCATACCCAGCTAGATCAGCTCTGAGGGTATTAACAGTGATACAGGAAGCAGGGCACAGGAAATGGGAAAGGGACTATGGTAAAACGATTTTATCTGTATGAATTTATGGGGTGCAAGTATAATTTTGTTACGTGTGTAAATTGCATAGTGAGGAAGTCAGGGCTTTTAGGGTATCTGTCACCCAAATAATGTGCATGTTCCCATTAAGTAACTTCATCACTCATCCCTCTCCCATTCCCTCATCCTTCTGAGATGACATCATCTATCGTCCCACACTAGGCCCAAGTGCACACGTCACTTGTGACCCTCCACTCACAAGTGAGAACACGCAGTGTTCGTCTTTCTGTGTCGGACTAGGTCATTTCATTTAAGATAACGGATCTCAGTTCCATCAGGTTCCTGCAAAAGACATGATTCCTTTTTTTTTTTTAATGGCTGAATAGTATTCTGTTGTATACTTATGCTGCATTTTCTACATCCGACCATCTGGAGATGGATGTGGGTTGGTTCCACATTGTTGCTATTGTGAACAGTGCTGCCGTAAACACATATGTGCAGGTGTCATTCAGATACGACGATTTGTGTTCCTTTGGAGAGATACCCAGTAATGGGATTTCTAGATTGAATGATAATTCTATTTTTGGTTATTTGGGAAATCTACATACTGCTCTCCATAGAAGCTGTACTAATTTACATTTCCACCAACAGTGCATACAATTCCTTTTCTCTAGATCCTAGCCCAAATCTGTCATTCTTTTCTTTTCAGGAATAGCCATTCTGATTGGGGTAAGATGATATCTCCTTGTGGTTTTAACTTGCATTTCTTAGATGACAGTGATGTTGAGTATTTATATGCTTGTTTACCATCTGAATGTCTTCTTTTGAAAAATGTCTGTGCATGTCCTTTGTCCATTTTTTCATGGGATTACTTGTAGGTTTTTGTTGAACTGTTTGAGTTCTTTCTAAATTCTAGATACCGGTCTCCGGTGGGATGCATAGTTTGCAAACATCCTCACATTCTGAATGTTGTATATTCACTCTGTTGATTATTTCTTTCCATGTGTGGATGGTTTTCAGTTTAATTAAGTCTCATGTGTCTATTCTTGTTTTGGTTGATTGTGCTTTGGAGGTCTTAGACATGAATGCTTTGCCCAGATCAATATCCAGAAGAGTTTTCTCTTGGTTCCCCCATCAGTTGTTGACTATGTTATAGATTTAAGATACAGCACAAATCAGAAATAAACTTATTAACAAACTCATTTGGTTTAGCCTAGCCATTGATTCATATTATATGATTAAGTTGTCTAATTATATCATGTGATACTTTTTGTAGACTATTAAATAAATATGTAAAGAATACTCAGGACCCCTGTATCTACCGGGGGACAGAATGAGCGGAGGGTTTATTAGTGTAACAATTACACCAATCTATTTAGTATGTGACTGGATGATACTTTTGGTGTTTTCAGAGGAAAACAGAAATTCTAGTCTTCCCTGCTAACTCCAGGCTCTGGCTACCACAAACCCATGTTACAAACGAACAACTCCCTCCCCCAGATTGTCTCACATATCCTGTCACGGCCAGACAGATGTGCAGGGATCATGTGACCAAGGCCCAGTCCCCAACACCTCCATTTCATGGCCATCTGTTCACACAGATACACCCACGCATGTACACACATGCACGTACTCACAGTTCAAACCTATCTTTTATTCCGGTGCATGGAGAAATTCCCCACCCTCTTCTTCATCACCCATACAAGAGGCAGAAGAGCTCAGATTCGTCCCAGAAGGATAGGGCAGGCATGAAATCCTGAAGGAATTTGTCCATGTCTCCCCCACACTGCCCAGGGCGGGGACAACTGATCTGCTGGTTACTCTTTCACAAAGCAGTCCCAACATTAAGTAGAAAATAATCCCCCGGGGCTGAAGTGAAATACTCCACAGGGCAGCCTCACCGTTAATGTGTATATTCCATGCTCCCCAGGCTGTGGGCAAGCTGACAATCTCTATTGCACAATGATAAATCCAAGCAAATATTTAGTGAACATCTAATGCATCCCTGTGATATTCACATACATGGACTGGACAATACCAGAGTAAACCAGAGGAAAGACAAAGACTGTTGGGCAAATACTTCGTCTATTCCCTGAAACGCAGCTCCGGGAGCCTGGACTCCAGGGAGAAGGTTGTACGTAGCAAGTGATACAACAGAACGCTCACTGCATCTGCAGTTGGAAGGCTTGGGTTTATTTCTCTATTACTTTCTGCATTGTGACCAGGGGCAAGTTTAGTAATCTCTTTTAGACTTTTATCATTAAAAAATTTGATAAGTTGGTCTCGCCTACACCATAGAGTTGTTATGAGATTCAAGATCAAATAAAAATGTTTTTCAGCTTTGCAAACAAAGCCACACCACAGCCAACATAATAATGTAAAAATTATTATTGGAATCTGGAAAAGACAGGGCCAGATCAACGAGTGAGAGCCAGGAGGTCTGGGCAATTTATGAGCCTAGAGGAGTTGGTTAAATTTCTGGTACTTCACGGTTTCCAGCAGCTAAATAGCAATGTTACTAACATTATCTGCCTTACAGCACTTTAGAATATTTCCCAGCCCCAAATGGGGGCATCTCGTGGACACAAGATTTCCCTTCTCATCGCTGAGGCCGTTAGCCAGCTGCATCGTAAGAAATGAGAGTGTGACAAATAACTTAATCTAGAAACCACCTCCCTATTATTGCAGGATAAAGTAATCTGGATTTTTCTTGCAATGCAGTCTATTTCCTCCCATGGAGCTAGAGAAAGGAGGCATCTGGTAGATATTTCCTTTTGTCTAAATCTGGCTCTTTCTCCATTTCACTTGGTGCTTTCTCTGTCTGACCAAAGTCGTGGGTAATTAACCTTCATATACTAAGTCACTGAGGTTTGCTACACTATGCCCTCAAGAAGTAAGCTCCAAACTGAATTTCCATCTAGCTTTTTCCTGCAAATAGGCAGGGAAGCTCTGCGGCTGCCCACCAAGAAGAGTTGGTAGAAGTGGGTATTATTGCACAACCCCCACCCCATGTCTCTAGCACTAAATGATAAGAAGATCTCTCTGGTAAGTTTCTTCTAAGGATTAAATTACATTATAGAAAAAATTTGTAGAACAGTACCTGGCACATAATTAAGATTACATGTTTTACTTTTTATTTTTTTGTATCTTTTTCATCAGACTGGAGATTTCAGGGGTTGCAAACTGAGACACCTCCAGATGGGTTATAGCAGGTGATACAAGTCCTTTGGAAACGGCACCAGCCAGAGACCCCATTTACAGCAGGCAGCTGTCACTCAGCTCAGCTCCCATTACTGAGGTCCAGAATGTGGGTGGGCCAGGTCTTCTAGATCACTTGACAATTTAAGAAAATAAGGAAACTTGATTTTTGTCGTGGTTTGTAAAGATTGACGTCTAATTAAAAAATGTTCAATACTGTACACAAACCAAACAGAACATGCTAAGGGCCGAACTCAGCCCACAGGCCCCTGACTTAGGATATTTGCATTTATAGAAACCCACGATGCTCGGCCATCTGTGATTCTGCTCTGTAGTTTCTTATCCTGACTCCCATGTGCCAGGTCTCGAGTCTTGGAAAAGTTTGCTTGAGCCAAGGCTATACCTGGATCTTGATGAAATGACCTGGTACTGGAAAGAGGAAAGTGTGCACCTGCTGTGTGCCAGCTGTGCAATCTCATCACCTCCTCACCTACGGCAGGTGTGCCCATCCTGGTTTCATAGACAGGAGAATCTTAATTCAGAGAGATTAAGAAACGTGCCACAGTGGGGGCAGAGAGATTCACGTTCAGATCTGTCTGGCACCCAATCCCATATTCTTGGCTGCTTTTAAAAAGCATCTGTCAATTCAGCTAAAGAAAGACAGGTAACGTTACCCACTTGACTTTCCAAGGTCTTCGTGGCTTAATCTGATAGGTTTATTTCTCATTCATAATCAAAAGTAGGTATCTGATTAGGGAATATCTTCTCTCCAACTGTTGTGGGACCTGAGTCACTTTACCTTCCAGGTTGGCCACAGTTTGCTTGTGATGTCTAAAAGGAAGAGCCTGGAGTATTTTGCACCACAGACACTTACGGGGGGGCATGGGAATGGTCCACGTCTTCGCGTCCACACAGGACAAGGGAGGTGGCTCTGAAATGTTATCTAGCTGTGGCCTAGAAGGCAGCAGATACAGGTTTGGTAAACACCTACAATTCTCTGCCATCAGTATTCCTATCTGAAAGGTAATCATTTTTTTAACCACCCAGATCGAGTGCATTCTTCTTTGGGGAGTTTTTGACATTAGATGATAGGACTTTCAGCCTATTCTGTCCATGAGATGATGATGATGACATCTCACAAATACCTAGTTTCTCAAGAACATGAGTAATTCTGCATCAGCATATTACCCAGGCCATTTCTTTCTGATAGTTCCAAAAAGTCCTGATGTGGACGTTCCTTTAAATCCCATGATCCGTCATCAGCAGCAGTCCTGTGTGGTAACTCCCACCTTTAAATTGGATTTTAGTGCCGTCTATCAGCTGTTCACTGCAGAGAAATGACAAATAATTTCATAGCTTAAGAGTATCAAACAGATGAGTTCCACAAACGCAGGGTCTGGTATCAGGCAGGATGAACCCAATGTTTAGCCTTCAAATTAAGGGCATTTGCTTCCCTTCTTTCTAATGGCATAATTTAGGATCACTCAGGTCATTAGTGCGGCTTTTTTTAGATGCACATTTGGCTATTCTGCTGGATTGGGCCTGTCTTCCTGCTGCTACTGCTGCTAGTTGCTCCCTGTTCATTTCAGAGCAGAGGGGACTGGAGCCTTGAAGGCTGAAATTCTTTGCTTTAAGATATGAACTGATCTCTTATTCTCATTTAAAAGGAAGATGTTCCAGGGGCCTAATTTTTCTTTCCCTTGAGATTTTTCTTTGTAAACTCTTTGAGGAAAATGATCATTCACCTGGGATTGGGCTTCCTCATGCAATGTCTTTTATTGTAATGCATGAAACCCCCACCCCAAGGCATTGCAGGCACTCAGCACAGAAGCCTCTGCGTCAGCTGCAGTGGGAAAGGAGGGCGCGATGACTGTCTTACGTAACCTCCATCTCTGCCTCTCTGCAGAAAGAAGAGAAAGCTAATTCTATTGAGATTTATCCCTTGTGTCTAGGAGCAATCCCCTCCCCAAACTATAGGGACATTTCCTCCATAGTTCACTGTTGTTTGATCTCCACATATTCCAGCTTCTATGTCTGGAAAGAAGATCTAATTAAGAAAGGAAAAGCTAATGGCATCGTATATCCATCAGTAGGAAGTAAAGAAACTTGAAAGGACACAAGAGCTTAAACAGGCTGGAAACTGGACAAAGGAGAAATTAAGGGTATGAACTATTCTTGAGCTGGGGTTACACTGCCTGTTGCTTCTGTACCTGGTCAAGTTCTTATTATGTGTCTGGGGGTGGAGGTGCTCAGTAAATGCTCACTGATTTGGGAGTTTCTCCTTCTCCCCAGAATCACCACCTCCTAGAAAATGGGAGCAGTGGTGACAGAGGTGCCCGAGTTCCTGCTCAGGGCCTGGCTCTGAGCTGTTTGCAAAGGTAATATTAGGCTCTGTGTACAGATAACATGATTCTATATATAGGAAATTCCAAAGAATCCACAAAAGTTTTCTAAACCTAGTAAGTAAATTTATCAAAGTTGCAGGGTATAAGCTCAGTGCACAAAGACCAGTTATGTTTATACACCACAATGGACATTATGAAAAGAAAAGTAAAAAAACAGTTTCATCGACAATAGCATCCAGAAGAATCAAATACTTAGGAATAAATGTAACCAATGAGGTGAGAAACTTGCACATGGAAATGTATGAAACATTGTTGAAAAAATATTAAGTTAAAAATAAATGGAAAGCCATCTTATTTTCATGGATCAGAAGACTTAATATTGTTAAAATGTCAACATTACCCAAAGAAATCTATAGATTCAATGCAATTCCAATTAAAAATCCAATTTCCCTTTCTTTAATCACATTAAAAAAGATGATTTTAAAATTCACAGGAAATTGTTAGGGACCTAGAGTAGCCAAAGCAATCTGGAAAAAGAAAAAGAAAGTTAGAAGGCTCGTGTGTCCTGATTTTAAAACTTACTACAAAA
>CAUYQV010132460.1:0-27773 GCA_963574575.1 Galagoides demidoff
AGAGAATCACTGAAGCCCAAGAGTTTGAGGTTGCTGTGAGCTGTGATGCCACAGCACTCTACAGAGGACAACATGGTGAGACTCTGTCTCAAAAAAATAAAAAACAAAAAACATCTAATATCAACTTGTTCCATGTACTCAAAGAAGTGAAGGGAAACATGTACACACTGAGAAAGGGGTTTCAAAGAAACCCAAACTGAACTTCTAGAGATGAAAATATAAATCTGAAATGGAAAACAAAACAGATGAGACAGACAACTGATCAGACATAAAGGAAAAAGGAACACTGAGCTTGAACT
The DNA here is from genome assembly GCA_963574575.1 of Galagoides demidoff. Lineage (NCBI taxonomy): Eukaryota > Metazoa > Chordata > Mammalia > Primates > Galagidae > Galagoides > Galagoides demidoff. The sequence goes on from CAUYQV010132460.1 coordinate 300, forward strand.
GCCATAAAGACCATCCATGCAAAGTGAAGCCCAGAGACACAAAACACAAACAGAGAAACCCAGCGACCTGTGGGGGAATACAGAGAAGTCTACCTGGAAGTAACTAGAGGACAGCAGGAAACATGGAAAGAAAACCGTGGAGAAATAATGGCTAATTTTTTTCAAATTCAATAAAAACTACAGATTCTAAAAGGTCAAAAAACCCTACCCATTACATTTTTTTAAAAAAAAACAAAAATCACAGCAAGTCATATAAAATTGCTGAAAAGCTGTAATAAAGAGAAAATCCTAAAAACAGATGGAAGGGGGAAAAACATGTAAAAAGGATCAAAAGACAACTGACTTCCCATTAGAAACTATTTCAACTAGAATCAATGACATATAATTTACGTTTTTCTTTTTTTTTTTCTTTCCTGCAAGACTAATACTCTTTGGAGATGAAGTTCTGAAAGAAAAACAAACAAACAAACAAACAAAAACAAAAATACCTCTGTCAATCATAAATTATACATCTAACAAAAATAACTTTGAAAAAAGGAAGATAAAGATTTTTGTAGACAAAAGCTGAGAGAATTTATTACCATCAAACCTATATTACAAGAAGTGTTAAAAAAAATTCTTTAGGAAAAAAATGTCAGATGGAAATCGAATCAACACAAAGGAATGTAGAACAGGAGAAATAGCAAATACGTGAATAAATAAATTCTCTTTAATTTTAATCTTTTAAAATTTTAATCTCTTTAAAAGAGAACTATCGCTAAAATAGCCATATGTATTAGGAAGTTTATAACAAGTGGGATATAAAATGTATGATGATACTACTTAAGATGGAAGAACAGAAAAATACGAACTTCTTAAATTATAAGTGAAGCGATAATTTTTTAAAGGTAGATGGTGATAAGTCAAAAGATCTATACTATAAATTCTAGACTAGAACAATATACACAGAAATATCTACACGAACAAAAACATAAAAGTTAATAAGCAAAAAGTAGACATAAATAAAATCATAAAAGTAATTTCAATATGTTCTCTTGCTTAAAGGCAAGGATTACTTGTCTTGTCTTGTATCCTTTACAGAGTAACAGGATCATAATAATTAAGTAAAAAATTAACATGCACTTGTAGGAGAACTACAACTGGATACCTGACCAAATGTACACACACCTAGTTCACCAAATACAAAGTTGCATTACTGCTCATGTTACTGAGAAGGTACAGGAATGACCAGAGAGTCTAGAGCTATAATAAGAAGCTGAGTTCTCCAGTATCTATTCAGTATCTGTTAGTGCTCCAGCCGGAATAGGGAACCACCTCATTGTGGTCATTAGCCCCAGTCTGAATATCAACAGGAGCAATTATCGTTGCAGTGGCTGGTGGAAAAGGCACTTCCAGCAATTTCTTGGTTAGCTGGTACCATTGTATCACACAGACAGAAGTCCAGTGGAATACAGAAGACACCTCCACATTTCTCGTCCTCCCTCTTGCAATCATCCATGTGTTAGAAATAGAAAAAAATTAAACATTCAAGACTATCAAGACAGCCAGTACTTAACAGGATAAGATTACAAACAAAAAGGGAAGAGGGTCAAACTTGCCATGCTGCTTTCCAAAGGCCATCTACTGATTTCTCAGCTGAGTGGAAAAAGACAGGCAGAAAGCAGAAAATAAGGGGCTAAAAGCTGAGTTTGGGTATATTCAAAGTGCTCAGGAGACAAAGTTAGAGTCGAGGCTACACAGGAGGGAAATCCCTGGTGAACATCTTAGCTGTTAAATTGAGATAAATAAAAAACTTTGCCCTGGGAATAAGAATAAACAATAAATGAGCCACATAAAAGATGGAAACTCAGCATTAAATCAAATCAATCTCTAATGGAATTAAGAAAATAGGCTGAAAATTTGTAAACTGCTGCTAAACTAGGGTTTAGAAAATGTATGTAGCCTTTAAATGTTTTCATTTGAAAAGGTCAAAAATCAACCATCTAAGGCATAACCTATCCCATTTATGATTTTTATATAACAGAGTAAAGGTCCTAACACTGGAGTAAGGTAAGTATAAAGATTTGAAAAACACAAAACTGCCTTCAGTTGTAGATGACAAGATTCTATGTTTGTCTTTTCAAAATATAACAAACACATTGGTGTTCAGGCAAATTTTCTTCCTGAACACCGATATTCATCTGAAACCACCAAGTTTTAAAAAGTTGCTAATAGCAATTATCTACCATCTCCATCTCCAAACAAGCCTCTACTACTGTATCCCCACTATATCCTGAGAGCCCACAATAAATACCTGCCAAGGGAAAGAACATGAGGCAAAGCCGATGTCAGGACATACTGTAAAAAGGGCTATGAAATCAAAGTTTTGGAGTCTTACACATGAATGTCAACGATTCCTGAAATTTTCAATTATTACTAGCAGACATGAAACTTGATTTTTGTCTTCTGGCTATGCTTCTTTTCAATAGAGATGTTCACTTTCTGAGCATTCTAATCCTTCTTTTCTACCTTAGGATACAATTAACCCTACAGTGAAATCATTCTTCATACAGCACTCATCATTATATTTCAAGGTGGCAATTTTACATACGCTGATATGATTTTTGGAAAATGAACACATAATTGAAATTCTGGTGTATTGTTTTACTTGTTCAAATTCTTAAAATGATCTTACAAATCATTAGATAGAGATCGCACGGTGAAGCAGTGTGTTGTCATTTTAATCATGACAACGAATTCGCTTTATAAATCAAAAGTAACTGTACCATATAGGATTGCCTATATGGGATATATACATATATATCTCCTGGTATTCTAAGATGTCTCTGCAAATGTCGACAATGTTAAGCATGTTATTAGAAAATACACTGTAACATAATTTTTGTCCTTACCAGCGCTGGTCAGTTGATAGTTCTTCTAAAGGAGAGTAAATGGAGAGAGACAAAAATATAGGCATGAAGTATGCTCACACGTATATGTATGTATTCATATAGTGTAAGAAATAAATAAGCCATATTCAATTATCAGTCAGGTCAACAGTACCTGATCTGTGACTTTCATATTAGTAAAGGCAAGATAGTGGTTGAATAACACGGTGTAATCCTAACATAACATACTTTTGGATCCTTGCAAAGTCATAGCACCATAGCAACTGCTTACCAGTTCTTCAGAGGTCAAATGCATCAAACGTTCAGCTATTGCAGCACACTGGGCTGAGTCCCTTATCAGTTCCCCTTGTTTATCACCAACTATTAGCTCTGGCCATGTGAGTCCTTCATTCTTCTTCATCAAGGAAATCTCCAAGCTAGAAGTTTAAATGAGAAAAGTGATGTTGCATTAATCAATTATACAAATTATACAATCAATAACAAACAGAAATAATCTCTCTGGTGTCCAGAGAATATTTTACCAAAATGTTGTTTATTTTAGTTTTACATGTGATAGAAAACCTATAATCCCAGGTTTGTTTGTTTGTTTGTTTTCTGAGACAGAGCCTTATTCACTCTGGGTAGAGTATCATGGCATCAGCCTAGCGCACAGCAACCTTAAATTATTGCGTTCAAGTGATCCTCTTTCCTCGGCCTCCAGAGTAGCTGGCACCCACCACAAAGCCTGGCTAATGTTTTTCTATTTTCTAGTAGAGATGGGGTCTCACTCTAGCTCAGGCTGGAATGATAAATAATTTAAGATTTAATAAATAATAACAAAGTACCCCTGGAAATGGAACATCAAATCTCTTGAAAAGAGAAGTGACTGGTAACAGTGAAACCACCCAGAAAGTTCTATAGTCCAGCTGTGCAGTATGTTACTAAACTTGAGTAACAAAACGCAAGAAGTATGGATCTGTGGGGCATCTGGAGAATGGAAGTGGGGGGGGGGGACACATGAGCACATTGGAAAGGGCCTGTAACTAAGAGGTATCTCTCTGTGTGTGGAACCAACAATTAACTCTATTTTCACAAACTAATAGCCATAATATATGATTATTAATCTCAAGATCAGGCAGTTAAATTAATGTAAATCTTTATTTTTAAAATATCAATTTTTTAAAAGTTGGAAAATGTAGGAACTAGGAAAAAAAAATGTAGGAACTTGGTAATTTAGGAAAAAAAAGATGCTAATGTGTTCTCTATAGACTCACTCAAAATCTAATTCTGTACATTAAAGCCATTAAAAACAGAAATTTCAAATGCACTTTAAAGGGCCTGTCAGAGAACTCTGAGATCAAGGACAGATGCTGAAGAAATAGCAAAAGCAAGCTGATCCAGAGCAGACTACTGAGACAGACAATAGGGAAGTCGGCCTGTAGTCCTCCAGAATGGGCAAGAGAATCCAAGTGCCAAGATTTGGGATCAGCCATTGCTACAATGGCAAGAAAAGTAGAGAGGTAGGTAGCTGCTCCACAGCAAAGCAAACTTCTGCACCTGCCGTCTTTAGTACACAGGTGCCACACTAACCCCAGGCAGGCCCTGGAACACAATAATAGCTATTATCCTAATTATCAAACAGGACATGCAAACTTATCAGCTATTCTTTTTCAAGGCTGTTATTATCACCACCTCGAGAATTAATTACAGCACTTAACTTTCTGAAACTACTTTTTTAAAGAGACCTTACAAAATAATGCTTTCTTATGTAACATGACTCCCTATCATTAGCACTGAAAATTACCACCACAATCAATAACTCCTAGATTTAGTTATATTTTGTAAGGAAAAAACTACTCTAGATAATGCTGCTGCTGCTGAAAATAATAATAATGACAGCAGCATATACTTAGCTAATTCTTACCATATGCCAGGTGCTATCTTAAGCACCTTACATATTTTAACTCATTTATTGCTCACCACATAAAGTTCTGTTAAGTACTATTATCATCCCCATTATACAAGGAGGGGGTAAAACTGCACTGAGAGGGGAAGCAGCTAGCCAAGGTCACAAGCTAGTAAAGCAGCCTGGCTCCAAGTCCATGTTCTTCACTACTGCACTATTCTGCCTCTCTGAAAAAATATACGTAAGGAACTATTAAAGAACTTTTACCCAGTGACCAGAATGTATAAACATTCTTAGTGGCTACCTAAAGAAGTCTGAAAAAGTTCATATACTCTCAGTTATAAAGCACTAACCATCATGAATTTGCACACATGGCTAATGCGACCCTCTTCACTTGATGCATTTCTACATTTTAAAACTAGTACCATATCCTACCATCCAAATAAAAAGAAATATACGGACTACTTAAATCTTTCCAAAGTGGGAGAGAACATTAACTATTTCAAAACAAGAGATACAAAAAACTTAAGTATAAAAAACCATGTTTTTTCAAATCAATGATACCACTTACACCAAACTGCAATTATCTTTCATGAGACAAAATTGTAATCAAATACCTCATATTTAATGGAAAAACAATACTATTCTACATTTCATGTAGTGAATGCTGAAATTATTTGTATGAAATCCAGCTACTGACCCTCTTAGATCTTTGCTGGATTACTGCTTAATGACTTATAATACGTTCTAGTTGGTTTGTCAATTTATAAGTGTTACCCACACATCTCACGTACACATAAATACAATTAAATAACATACGTAGAGTGTCGTCATACAAGGTCTGATAATTAAGTTTGCAAACTTGCCACCACACTTATGTTGGCAGCACTGTATAAACAACTTGGTAAAGTTTGATAACCTTGATATATCAGTTTCCCACAGTTGTGTTCGTGTTTTCGTGTGGAGGTTTCTTGCTAAGTGGTGGTCATTATTGTTGCGTGTTTTTGGATACCATACAACAATAGGTCATTCCAGAGAAAGAGTTCCAAAATTGCTCTGACAGGTAAGACACTGGCATCAGCGCACAGCTTCCCAACGGGAGTATTTAGAATGTGACTGTAATGATATTCAGCAATGAGGTATGGAGCACTTTTTCTAGCAAGAGTTTACAAATTTAATTGTCAGATTTTCATATATGGAATCCATAGTATGTAATTGTTTTGCGTCTGCTTCTTTCACTCTACATGTTCTTGATTATTTCATACTGCTTTATTTATCAGTTGTTCTTTCTTTCTGGATGCAGAGTAGTACTCCATTGTATGAATATACCACATGTATCTATCCATTCACCTTTTCATGAACTCTGGAGTTGTTTCTAAGCAAAGCAACTATGAATATAACTTTTCCAAATTTGTTTTGGCTTTTTTCTTTTTGCAGTTTTTGGCCAGGGCTGGGTTTGAAGATACCACCTCTTTTGTATGGGGCTGGAGCCCTACTCCTTGAGCCACAGGCAGCACCCTGGCTTTTTCTTTTTTAACATACATCTTCATTTCTCTTGGGTAAACACTGAGAATTAGAACTGCTAGGTTACAAAGTAGGTAAATGTTTAAAGTGAGACGAAACTGCTAAAAAGGTTGCCAAATTGACTATATTATTTTATACTCATACCAGATATGCACAAGTTGCTGGTGGTCAATATCCTAGCCAACATCTGAACAGTCATATAGTTTTTGCCACACCCCCTGTCTCAGCCTGGCTTTAATTTCCTTAATGACTAACAACGATTACTTTTTCTTGGGCTTACCAGCCATTCACTCATCTTCTTTTGTGATATGTCCATTCAAATCATTTGACCATTTTTAAAATTGGGTTACCTTTTTATTCTAAGTTTGTAGGGCTTCTTAATGCACTGAGAATCTGATTTCTTTGTTCAAGATGAGCAGTGTGACTATATTTCTCCCAGTCTATGTATGGCTTGCCTTTCTGTTTTCATAATATAATCTTTAGAAGAACAGACATTCTCAATTTTGATATACAGAAAATTGTTTTATGAAATCCAACTTACCATGTATTCCTTTTATTATTTCATGTCCTGAATACACAATTTGCAAAAAGAAATGTAAATGGACAATTTACATAAGAAAAAAATTAGCCACAATTTTCAAGGAAATACTATTTCACCTGCAGAAATGTATCCTTTATATACATTTCCACATGTGAAATAATAAATAATATATATGGAAGTTATTCACTATGACAAAAGATTGAAAATAATTAAAAGGCAGAATAGAAGACCAATTTCTTAAAATAATGATGCAGTTGACAGAGTAAAATACCATAAAGTAATAAAAAAGAATTAGAATATTTTATATATTCATTATGAAAGGTCTCTAAGATTATTGTTGAAAGTCAACAAAAGCAACCTATATAACTGTGTATTATGTATATGTTAAAATATTTCTAAATTTAAATATATGTTTCATATAATTTATATATACCCACATAAACATGCTGCTTGAATATGTAAATTGCCTCTGGAAAGCAACTAATAACTGTGGGGAGCAGAGGGTAGGCGGCTAGCAGGCGTGCTCTGGAAGAAGACTTCTCACTATACATCTTTTTATATATTTTAAATTTTAACAAACAATGGGAATGTATTATCTAGCCACCAAATTAAAGTGAAGAGAAAAATTATTAAGGAGTTTTAAAAAGTGCAAATTAAAATAACTATTTTCACCTATATTATTGTATCTAGAGCTGATAATGAAAAGAACTTCCACATACTTCATTGATAACTATACTGTCTCTAATCTCAACTACAATTATGCTCTTTGATGCAGTAATTCTATTTTTAATCTATCTTAAGAAAAATAAAAAATAGTACAGATATAACTATGTGGAAAAAGAACAAAAAGAAGAAGAAAGTAAAATGATAACATTTTCAATATAAATAAAGCAATCAAAATACCTATCATTCTCCTTAAGTATCCATGTACTGCTTTCATGATCAATGGATGAATAGAGCGTTCCTTCTAAAATCTGGTGATCCCTCAGCACAATGTTGATGTGATCAGGCAAAAACTGTACTTGAATGTCCTCCTTAGTACTGTTTTCTGGAAGCTGTATTGTTACTGTTAAGTCATCTTCGGTCTGCTGCCAGTAATACAGAGGCTCTACTGGGGAAGACAAAACACATTATGTACTAACGTATTAGAGACTACAGCATACAAAATTAGAGACTAGCATATACTAAAAAATAAACTCACTTATTTGAAAGAATTTTATCATTTTCAAATGGTGACCTCACAAAAAAGTAATTATAAACAAACACTTGCAGATCTCTTCGGGGAATTTTCACTCAAAGAACTTTAACAATTGCACTTGACATTCTCCTCTTCCAGGCTTACCTAGTACTAGCCTCCGGAGATAAGCACTTATAAAATACTAATGACAGCAATCCTTCATGCCCACTGCTTCCCTCTCTACCTAGGGATACTTCCTTCCCTTATCTTTCTCTTACATTTAGATACACACAAATACACTGTAATCCTGGTACAAAAAAAATACAAAGTGTTTCCCACAAAGGCTAGCAAAATAGTCTATACATAATAATCATTCAACAGGTAACTTTTGCTAGATAATGGGGATGGAAGGAGTCTGCAAACTCATATGCACTCTTAGTATAAATTAAAGGCAGACTCCCATGAGCAGACTAAAGAGAAAGTCAGAATTTTTTTAATTTCCTTCCCACCCAAAGTATACAAACACCTAAATAATTTTCTCCATTGCTTTGAGTGCTTTTCTATGCTTTAGAGTTTGTGTTTTAGGTCATTAAAAATACATATTATTGTTTATATTATTAGGATAATACCAAATAGCTAATAGACCATGCCACTCTTCTTAACAATTTACAGACAATGAAACCACTACGTATCTTAGGAAGAGAGTTAAGCATCCTCATTACCAAGCTACACAATTTTTAAAAAATTCCAATACTTTATTACTGAGAAAATGCTATGACAAAATAAATAACGAATTCAGGAGGAGTTCAAAATATAACATGAGATGTCAACGAAAAGTGAACACCTGGACTGACAATGATTTAAATATGCTATGTCCCACTCTGACTGCAATCTATCTTCAAATTGCACGGTCCTAGTTACCTAGGCAGAATTTCCAAACATAAAGGCGTTCATTCATTCCTTCAAAACTGCTCACCAAAGGAGTTCTAAAGGGCATGTGGTCTGATGATATGAATAGCTACTATTGCTAAGCTTTAGGAGAGTTTAACATTTCAATTAGGGCAGAATAGTTAAATTTATTCAGAAAGCGGTCTTAGAACCTAACAAAAAGAAAATGACTTATGTGATGATTCAAAAGAAAAACATGTATGAGGTATTAAAAAGGCTAAGAAAAGGCAACCAAGAACAAGTTTTATGCATTCAGAGGTGCATATACTTAGGAACCAAGGAAAATATTTTTCAAATATTACATTAATATTTTCAAATACTTTTCAAAGAACTCATTTGTTAAAAGTAAATAAAACCAGTTTTTATTTTAAATAATTGTTTTCAAAAAAAGGTAGATTTATTTTTTGCAAATTAGACCCCCCCCCACCTTGATTCAAAGAATCAAGTAGATTCAAAGAATATTAACAAACCTGGGTCACTATGAAAGTTTTGAGAAAGACTGTGTGATGGTCCATCATTTCACTTCTAAACAGAAATGACAATATCCTTTACTGGGCAAGTTTCAACTTGCTCGGTTTATCAGACTTGCTGGGAGGTCTCATGTGATTCTCTCTGCACAAATTTTGTGTTTCTTGATTTCTGTGTATCTCAAAACTTTCATGATAACCCATGCAAGTATAACTGCTAAGTACTGCAAAATTATGTTAAGTAAAATATACTATCCTTTATGATCAGAGATATGAATAGTAATGACTATAGAGGGATATTCTCTTGAATAGCTTTAAAAGAATGTGTACTCTTTACACACACATATGAATTTCTTCTGCAAGACCTTTTTAATCTTTCCATTCTAAAACATAACTTCCATTCATTCATTCAACATTGAGAAAACGTAGCGATTCTACCTTCAAGGAGCTTTCTTTCAGTTTAATATAAAAGGTAAAAACATGTACACTAGCATAAGTTTATTTAAAATATTAATATTTTTAATACAATCATAATGATTTTGCAAATGGCAATAACAAAGAGGCATTATTTATTTATTAAGTATATATTAAACATTTAATCAAGTAAGCTAATACACACTTTTTTAAAGAATGCTTTTGGTAATTACAAAATTATGAAATCAAACCAGTTCACACAATTTAGGTGGTGTATTTTACAAAAGACTTTATTGAGAAATATACAAGAAAATAAAGAAAAAATAAGCATCTGTCTCCCCTAGTAGAAGGCATAACTGAACTGGAAAACAAAACAGACATAAATATGCATTTATATAAACATATGAGAGCTCTGTGAAGATTAAAAGTAAAATTACCTTTGATTTTCTCTGACATGTCTTCATCCATATTTTCTTCAAGAGCCTGACCAACCTGAACAAATTTGAAAGCCTTATAGGAGACAATCATTAGGCCACTTCCATCTGGCTCAATAGCAGCATAATGTGGTACTGACTTCCCACGGAGAATATCACGCTTAGTAATTTCATATTTTTGATCTGTAAAAAATAAACTACTTTATAATGAAAACTGTATTATAAAAATATTCTGAAGCCATCTGAATATACATTTTAATTATAATTAAAATATATAAGTACGCTATTTATTAAAGGCATACTATTAAAAGTCTTTTCATGAGGATAAAAAAAGTACAACATAATTTTCTATAAATAAGTTCCTATTTTAAAATACTTGGGTCTGATCAAATTTTCTCTACGTTGTTCTGTCCAATGTGGTAGCCACTGGCCACAGTGGCTATTTAATTAAAATTAAGGAAAGTATTGGAGAGCTAGAGCAAACCATAACTGTGTTCTGGGACATTCTGATGAGTTACTGTAAAATGAGCTAAAGCTGTTACAGAACCAAGTGTCTTGAAGAAGAAAGGAGTATGCTGAAAATTTCTCCAGTAAGATGATGAATTATGTATCTTCAAAAAAATAGGGCTTTTATTATTTAAAGCAGGGGGCTGCAAACCACAACCTATCATGAGCTAGAGCTGAATCTAGGCCTATTTTTGCATGGTCTGCAGGCCATACAAATGCTAAGCATGAATTTATATTTTCAAATGGCTATAAAAAATACAAATATTGAAATGTATAAAAATAATATAAAATTTAAATTTCAATGTCCATAACAACATTGGAACAGCTATTGGAATAGCTATACGCATTCATTTATGTATTGTCTTTGACTGCTCTTGCCCAACTAGAATAGAGGGATAGCTGTATAAATCTTCCAGTTACCCTCTGGCCCTGTACAAAAAAGTTTTCCAACATCTGATCTAAAGTTTTAAGTTACTGTGTTTCTACAGAGCTAAAATCACAGGAATGAGAACAAATAAATTATATGACATAGTTCAAGGAACAAATCTAGATTTATTCAGTTTACTTGTAAGCTAAATATATATACACACACACACATATATACTCACACATATATATACACACACACACATATATATACTCACACATATATATATACACACACACACATATATATATATATATACACACACATATATATATATATATAGTTGCTGTTGTTAATTTTAGAATAAAAAGGAAAGCTCTCTTAGGAAAATCAATATTATTAGTCTTTATCAGATTGTAAAGTAGCAGCTATAGTAAAGAAATATTTTTCTTTAGAAAGGAATGATAACTTCTATCAAGGAAGCTGAGAAAAAGAACAGAGTGTTATGGAAACAAGTTTCCTTAGTTCCCAACTATGGAAGAAAAACACTGGTGAGTCAGTAAGAACTAAGCAAAAAGAGCAAGCTTATACAATTAAAAATATCCTAATTAATTCATGAGAAAGTAATTTTTAATGTCAAGTTAGAGGTTTGATAGACAGCTTCAAATAGACCAAGTTCAACACATAAAAAAGTACATTTGATGAGAAAATGTAACAGTTTTCCTGGAAGCAGGAAAGTTCAATTAGATTTGAAAGAAGCTCTACTTGTGAAACAAAGCTACTCACTTCCATCTAGGTATTTATATTTATATTATACTGGAATTTATCATCAATTTATACTTTTTATATGTAAGTTCTGTGTATACAAAAATATATACTAATACCTCCTTTTACGCAAAAGTTAAAATTGGCCATGGAAGCACGTTATGATTTTATTTTAACACCCGTACCTGAGGAGAAATTCACTCCACCATGGATGGCAAGTGCAAGAATGGTAACACAATGCCCAAGAAAAAGCAAACAACACATACAGGTACAGCTTTGCATTTCAAAACCTACCAACTGCTGGTGACCACTAGAGATTGCAAATTTTGTTTTATTGTTACCTTTATTTTTCTTACTGATCGTGACCCATTCCAAAGAAACATAAAAACCACTTCCTTTCAGATCCAATTCCTCTTTCTCTATTCGAAGAAGTAAGGTAGCTATTGAATGTTCTTCAGCTTTCAACAATGAAATGCTATGAATTATGATAAAAGGACTCCCAAGCTCTTCATTAAACATAATCTATAAAAAAAAAAATTACACACAAAAAAGTACATTATTACATGAATGCAGCACAGAGAAAATACATAGAATTGGGGCAACTCAACAATTGTTTGGATATTTTTATTACAAAGAATTAAACAAAAGGCCTTTAAATAAAAGCATCGATTTAAATAATACTCCTCGAAGAAGGAACTTTTGAAAAAGTATCTATTTGTAAAACAGAGAAAACTGATCATACTGGGCTTAAAAACAGAAAAAACAAACACAGAATCTAAGTAGCATCTAAAGGAGAAGGAAAACAAAAGCAATCTTCTAGAAAACAATTATCAAGTGAAAGAAGAGCTCGCCACAAACAGAGCTGACCCAGGCAGGTCAGCGTTCACTCCTCCACTGCCTTCCTCATCTCACATATAATGTATTTCCTCTTTCTTCCTCTTCGTTTCTGCATGTTGTGTGTGTGTTCATGTATGTGTACGCTTTTTCTTACTGTGTTTCTATTTTCTGAAAATTTACAAAGGTAGGAGTCAAAGGCAATAGATAACAAATCACCAAAAACTTTCTGATTTCTCAAAAATGAAAGAACTCACTTACATATAAAAGAAAATTCAACAAATGCTATTTAACATATAATCCTGGCAGGGCACGGTGGCTCATGCCTATAATCCTAGCACTCTGGGAGGCCCAGGTGGGTGGATTGCCTGAGCTCACAAGTATGAGACCAGCGAGACCTCATCTCTACACATAGCCAGGTGTTGTGGCAGGTGCCTGTAGTCCCAGCTACTTGGGAGGCTACGGCAAGAGGATCACTTGAGCCCAAGAGTTTGAGGTTGCTGTGAACTGTGATGCCAGGGTGACATAGTGAGACTCTGTCTCATAAAAACAAACAGATAAATAAAATATAATCCTGAAGTTTTTAAAAAAGGGAATATAAGCATCATGTAGAGACACAAAATCCTGTCAAATTCTCATAACACAAACATGATCTAAAAAAGACTATATTTTTATTAGAGTAAATACTAAATAAGGAAGTCTTAAGATTCCTAAATAAGATTTCTAAATAAATAAAAAAATGGGGTTGGAAAATTGACTAACTGAAGAAAAGTTAGCTCGTCTTTTTTTTTTTTAAACCCGTGTCTGGAATCCCTTCATATCCACTCCTACTTGAATACATGTAAAGAAAATGTGCTTTCATGTCATCAGGTTCTCTATGTGTTCAAACACATTTGTCAAAATTATTCAAGTAGTAGGCCTTGGGAATCCATTCTAAAGATTTCCACAAGTAGAAAAAAAAACCCTGCAAATACTGAAAACAGAGATGATAGATGAAGACCGGCTTTTAGTTGGTTGACTGGGATTTTGCTTTTGTCTAGTGAACAAAAGAGACAAAACAAAAGAAGGGAAAATATAAGTTTTGGCAGCTACAAGTACTTAGTTCATGCTTTCTTTTTTCCTTTCTCATGTGACTAAACAAAATGAAACAAGACCAAAGGATGAGATGTCCAAACTCTTAAAAAATTGTTAGGCTGAAGTTTCCAGTTTTCTGGTTAAGCCCAGCATCTCAATTGTGATACTGTAGATAGATGGCGGCCCCATCATACTAGAGGCAACACATTGGAAAGCAGGCAGTCTTCTGTGTCCCCTTTAATTTCTGTTTCTTCACTTTAGCTATCACTGCCCCTCTTGGCCACTTTACTCCCTACTCTGCCCCTTAATCACCGTCATCTTTAGCTTCCTTTCTGTTATACCAATTCTCCCAAAATCCAAAACCCTCCTAAACTGTTTCCTAAAGTGAACAACATCCCATTAGTATTTCTCCCACCTCACTTCATGCCCAAGTCCCTCCCCTAGTGCCCAGTTAAAACTTTCTTTTGAGACAGGGTCTCACTCTGTCACCCTGGATAGAGTGCCAAGGCATTACAGTTCACAGCAACCTCGAACTCTTGGACTCAAGTGATCCTCTGCCTCAGTTTTTAGTTTTTAGTAGAGACAGAGTCTCCCTCTTGCTCAGGCTGGTCTTGAACCGACGAGCTCAAGCAAGCTGCCCTGTTCGGCCTCCTGCTGTGCTAGGATTACAGGATGACCCACAGTTCCTGGCCAAAACTATTTTTAACTAAAAACATCCCAGAAGGGTGTTCATTTCATTATGGCAGTGTACACTAAAGAGAATATGAGGTACACGTAAATTTTTAATTGATAAAAAAAATTATCAAAGTCCTTCTATGTGCCAAGAGATATATAGAGAAAAACCAAAAGAATTATAAACCCATAGTGTTATTTTTTAAGCTGACAGCAGAGTCACTCTCTTCTGCTTAAAACCTATGGAATCTTCACAGCTCTAATCAGATAAATTCACATTCGTATCTCTCCTGTCCATCACTCTGAAACTCGTTTCAACTGTTTCAGCTACTTGTGCTATAAACCACATTACCTTAGTTAATAAAAAAAAATAGTAATAAAGGTTATTACTGGAGACCAAAGAGAAAATATCAAACTATGATTTTTTAGGTTTTTGAATATACTCTAACTTAGTAAGACTGGTAAACCATTTGGTTCCAAGGCTTCTCTATTCTCAAATAATTTACCCTTTCTGATCCTAAGTCAGAACTCATCTGACAGAACGGTTTTTCTGCTCCAATGTTGGAATATTTCCAACATGGCTTTTTGTGTTGTGGTTGTGGATGTGCCTCTGATTCCATGAGAAGAGGTTAGTGACAACACTGAGTGTAGCCTTTGGCCCTCAAACACAGTTGCTCACTTGTTATAGAAAGAAACTGCCTATTTGATCTGAAAAACCAACAGTTATTTGAGAATACACCAAGTTTATGGGAAGAGTGGACAGAGCTGAGCAGCACTGTGGATGCTGTGGATTTACAAGGAGGTCCTACAAATGGTGCAAAAAGTTATTCTGCTGGCTGAGGGAAGCTGCATTTGTGACAGCTACAGCCTTGACTCCTTAGATAAGGAGGAGAGTGGAGAGAAAGTGAAGACACACCTTTCTTACAGCAGAAATCTCATCTGTCAGCTTGAGAGCTATGTGAGGAACAGAAATTCAAGAAAGAGGGGAAGACCATCATCTTCTGACACTGAGGAAAGGCGAAATGGGAAGATGTATTTGATAATGCAAAATGAAAAAATCCAAAAAGGACTGCATGGTTTGCAGCAGAAGAAATGAGAAAGGTAGAAGGAGAGAAACGATTTTCTACTGTGAGACGCGCAAGAGGGAGCCTGGGCTTCATCCTGAGATTGGTTCAAGAAGTAACACATTTAAAAAATTATAAACAAAACCACGTTATTTTATGTAACTTAAAACAGACCATAAAAGCATCAGGTGAGTTCGTATTTAGATTTTTCTCTTTTAAAATTGTAGGATGATTAAAAGTAATCCACCAGCCTCTTTCCTACACAAAATAAGTAAGAGCTGGGGAGTATACAGGTGGCAGAAAAATTGGACTGGAAAGGAAAGACTGGTCTTTGTAAGTATCTGTTGGTCTGATAAAAATATTTTATAAGATAAAAATATATTAAGCTTGTTATTCTTTATTTACCCAGAATTACAAGCTACCAGCTGAGATTTAGACAATAGCAACATTACCACTAATATAATTCAAAGAGTGGGAAGCAACAAATCCTTCAACTATCTGCTCAGCACTATTTCCTTCTACTTTCCAAACTATGGATCTGAAGAAATTTCTTATTTCCTATTATTAATAATACACTTTTTAATGGTGGTAAGTAAAAATGGCCCCTCAGAGACTGACACATAACTATATCTAAAATACAGTGTATTTTTTAAGTTGGGAATACTCTGGTAAACTCACGATTTGACCAATGTAAATCATGCCAGCAAAACTAACACAAGGTAAACGCTTCCTCAAGAAGGAGGAGGCAAGGCCAATACTTAGGACACTCAGTGCTTTACAGATATGAACAATATACCCTGGCTACAAATGAATGGAATCCTTGACAACTGCACTGACCCCTGATCAAAACAGGAATGGCTAACATATCAGTTTTGTAAAAGGTATACATTTTATAGATTACCTAAAAAGAGGTTGTAAACATTATGCATCAGAAAAACAAACGGATCATATATCAGCTATCCTTGAAAAGTGCAATTTTAAAATCAGATTTAACTTACATATATTGTCTGGACTGTGCATATGTCTTTTAAAAAAAATTAACTACCCTCACCTCCCATTTTTCAGAAGCACTATTTCCACGTTCACCTGTTCCAATGACATACAATCTTCCAGTTCCATCTGACAAGGTCACCCAGGTAGACGATGAGAAATGGACAGATGCACAGAGGCGGTTATCACAGGCTGTCAAATCTGTGGGAAGTCGGAACACCTCTCGTGGTTTTCCTAAGGCACTGTCCTAAAAAGAAACCAAACATTATAAATAAATCCTTTCCCCTTCTTTGACACACACAAACACAAAATGTTTCTGTAGTGTCATGACTTCTCTTTTCCTCAAGAGTTGGAGTTAAATTCCCCTCCCTCTGAGTATGAGATACTGGTGCTTCACTCCTAACAAAAAATAAGAGTAGATGTGACAGATGGTATGTGCCTTCTAGGACCAGCATCCTAGGAGTGAATCATTTTGGAAATATATGGTTCAGCCCTACTTAAGGCTTTAAATGTTTACAGTCCTGGCTGAAATCTTGGCTACAATCTCATGAGAAACCTTGAGGCATACCACCCACTTTACTCACTGAAATTGTGCAAGATGATAAATGATTATTGTTTCAAGTCTCTAAGTTTTGACATTGTTACACAATCACAGATAATTAATACAATGTAGTAATCTAGTTTTCACTCTCTTAGAGTTAATGATCAGTTCTTTTAACTCACAAACTGGAAACACCACATCATGTTCAAAATGCCGCTAGAGACATCAGCCTGCAGTATAAAACTCATACACTTAGATTACTACCACTTAGGGTTTTGTTAACCAATTTTAACTCTGTCTATGTTTTTAAAATTTACAGCTATAAGATGGGTTGCTGCTATGGTTTGAATGGGGTATCTTCTCTAGATTTTGTATTAAAACCTAATCACAAAGGCAATGACATTGGAAGGTAGGGCCTCTGGGATATAATTAGATGACGAAGGCTCCACTCTTGTGAAGGCTTTCAAGCCTTTATAAGAAGGCTTGAAAGTGGGCAGCACCTGTGGCTCAAAGGAGTAGGGCACCGGCCCCATATGCCAGAGATGGTGGGTTCAAACTCAGCCCTGGCCAAAAACTGTAAAAAAAAAAAAAAAAAAAAGGCTTGAAAGAAGGACTTTGTCTCTTTCTGCCATCTGAAGTTTTCTGCCCCTTTGCAGGGGACACAGTGTTCAAGGTACTACCTTGGAAACAGAAACCAAACCCTCACCACAGACCAAACCTGCTGGTGCCCAGTTCTCAGCTTCCAGAACAGCAAAACATAAATTTCTGCTTTTTATAAATTACATAGTCTAAATTACAGCAGCACAAATAGACCAAGACAGTTACATCATTAAATGTTTGACAGTATATTAAAAAGCCTACGATTCAGAAAACTTCCCTTCATAGGACACACTGTACATAATCTAACAATTTTTTGTTGTTAAAGGTTTAGTTTTCAGTTAACAAGTTTTTCTACAGAACAAAAGTAGTCCTTGATTCACATATTCATTCCTTGCTCCTAGAACTGCTTAGATCTATGCTTACATACACTATATACAATGTCCTTATTTAATAGACACCAACTTTATGGTGACCCACTGTTTCTTTCTAAAACACCCTATTTAATTTTCTTTGAAATAATACCTTTCCTCCCTTTTGTACCATTTTACTGATTTGCATAATATTGAATTAATGAATAATGTACAATAGGAAACACAGCTCACAAAGTTTTCAGAGTGATCGAATCTGAGTATTATTAATATCTAACAGCTAGCATGAAATAGAATCGTATCAGCACAGTACCCAGTGACCTATCAGGAATGAACAGGAAGTCTACAGAAGACTTCACTCCGTATGTTTCACAGAGGAAAGAGAACATCAGTTAATCTATTAAGTCAGTTAAGTGGAGGTCAATTAAGAAAAATTTTGCTGTAAGTGATGTCATTTACGACACAATGTGGTATTTCCAAGTAGTGGGAAAAAAAGTAGAGTAGTTAACAGCTGGTACTGAGACACTAGAGAACTTCCAGGAAACTTTAATCTGTCCCTCACACCATACACAAAACGATTCCATGTTCAGATAGACCAGTGATCGGAGTTAAAGGGAATGTAAAATAACTGTAACTCAGTACAATCTCCATAACATTTTAAAAAGGCCTTAAAACTTAATAAAAAATCGGCTCGGTGCCTGTGGCTCAATCGGCTAAGGCGCCAGCCACGTACACCTAAGGTGGTGGGTTTGAATCCCCAGCCTGGGCCCGCCAAACAACAATGATGGCTGCAACCAAAAAAATGGCCGGGTGTTGTGGCGGGTGCCTGTGGTCCCAGCTACTTGGGAGGCAGAGGCAGGAGACTCTCTTGAGCCCAGGAGTCGGAGGTTGCTATGAGCTGTGATGCCATGGCACTCTACCCAGGGGGATAGCTTGAGGCACCGTCTCAAAAAAAAAAAAAAAAAAAAACTTAATAAAAAATCATTGTCTAGGGTGTTTACAAGGGGAATAAACTACACTTTAAAAAAAAAAGCCCAAACTCATTAGTAAAATTAATATGTATTAAGATTACTCAATTAGCCGAGGAAAAAATCCTACTATCTAAAATGTT
Source organism: Galagoides demidoff (assembly GCA_963574575.1). NCBI lineage: Eukaryota > Metazoa > Chordata > Mammalia > Primates > Galagidae > Galagoides > Galagoides demidoff. Next base: position 19,471 of record CAUYQV010132460.1, read on the forward strand.
TCCGTGTGGAATCATATTTTCTTAAAAAGCTCAAACACACTAGTAGAAATACATGTATTAAAATACAATTCCTAAATTAGCCAGAAAGAAAAAAATCATAGACTACTAATGTCTCTTATTGGCTAAAGTGCCCTGTTCATGGGAGTAAAAACAAGCATAGGCCTTTGGAGATGATTCTAAAATAAATTTTATGGTCCTTTAATATGCTCTTTGATATAATCCCACTTATAGGAATTTATCCTGTAAAACATTGTACATACACATGTATGCAAAGATTCATGTAACAAAAATGTTCATTTTAACAATGAAAATGAAAACTCATACCAGTAAAAACTGGGAAACAACCTAGCTGTTTATATTAATAGCGTCGGAAAATGTATCCCCTTTCATTGTAAAGCTGGCTGGTAGTATCAGTCAGGCGCTGGCCTGGCACTAACAGCTGTCGAACAGTTGCACAGAACATAACACCGGACAAGCCTGCTGCACGGCCATAATGGAGCCAGATGGAACAGAAGTGCTCCATGATGACGTCTGAACAGAGGTAAAACATGAATACTGGCAAAGGTACAAACACCACCCCAAACCAGATTCATTACTAATTACAGTTGAAGCTTCTGTTTAGTCTTCTCTCCTTCTAGATAAGACTGACTTACTAAGATACTCATCACATGATTAACCACGGTCCTGACAATATCCAATCTGAAAGCCTCACTTTCTTACATCCTCCTTTCAAAATTACCCAACAAAACTCCAACCCTATAATAGTATCCTGTCTTACTGAGACACTTCCCTGTGGTGTATGTTCCCCCTGGCTGCAAAAAGTAATAAATTCAACTTCTTCAATCACAGATAGTGTCTTTGTCAGGACAGAAGTGGCAGGGAAATGGTTAGTTCTGGAACAGCCATACCAAGTAATGGTTAAATACGGTGAGGTGACTTTAGAAGACAGACATAAAAAGATCTCCAAGATGCTAATTTAAAAAAAAAAATACAGAAAACACACAGCATGAATCCATACTTGCTAAAACAAACATTGTGACATGACAGTGCAGAGTAAGGTAAAGCCTGACTCGTGCTGATCTCTTAATGATGTCTACCATTAGGAAAACAGGCCTGGCATAAAACTGGTAGCAACAGGAGATCAGAAGTAAAAGAACATTTTCCCTCTTTGCTTCAAATACATTACTTTTGTTTTTTACACTGAGTTTTATGCAGGGCACATACAATCCAATTAAACTAATTAATCTAATTAAATTAATAAGATAAACTGGAACGAGACTTCTTCCTCAAAACAGTTGTTTTTAAGTAAAAGTTTCTAGCTGTCCTACATGCCGCTCACTGGAGTCTAACCCTGTGAACCATCACTAGGAAGAATGCAGAGATAGATACACTTGTTAAATCCCCACTCCTCACTTCATATACAATTATAAACATTTTTAGCTATTTTCTTTAAAATACATGTTTACATGTGATTGAGGCTGTTAAAAGTCTAATTATCAGATAAATGTGTACACAAACAAAATGATTAATATATCTGAATACATAAATGGGAAACCAAAACTTTTAATTACATTAAAATACAGAAGAAAACAAAAAGTACCCCTCTTGAATTAAAGATAAAGTGAAAGCAACGTACGTTGTTCTGCTTTCTAAAACCAGAGGTACTACTTTCTCAGAGGTACATTTTAACTGGACTATAAATAATAAAATATGTTCTTCTGCAAATCCTAAATTATAGCATTAAATTCTTCTGAATAACCGGAACTGACAGCTTTACCAAGTATCCTCATTAATACCTGACATAACTAATTGGCATCTGTTATGTCCAGGTCTCGCCTAATCATTTTTTTTTCCTTACAAATGTAATTATATTCAAGGATGTTGAGAATCATTCAGAGGTACCATTTCCGAGCAGATCTGCCCAAGGATTAAAATCTCATATGAATGGAATACTTACCGAGTGACTACAGTGCACAAGCTCTATGTAAAACAAGTGCCTTGGTTGTTTGTCATCTCATGTATTCACCACCAAATACTATGAAGTTGAAGTTAGTATCCCTATTTTAAGAACATAGGTTAGAAAAGATTAAATAATTTGCCTGGAATTCCACTGCTAGAAAACAGCATGACCAGAATTCAAATCTTGATCAATCTATTCCAAAAGTTGGTGTTCTTTCTGCTATTCCACATTTTCTTGAAAAGAAACCACTTCTAAAGTTTTGCTAAAAAATGGACGCTCAGCTCTCAATGCAATTTTTAGTATAGCCACTCCTACCTCTCAAAAACTCACTTGGAATGTAACCACCATATCCAGTTTTTCTTTAGGCTACTACATAGTACTTTTAATTCAGATTCCTGAGTCAGTAAGATACAACACAAAAATTACTGCTGCATATACTGTATATAAATGACATGGTAAATAAATAGTAAATAAGCATTAATATATAAAGTGCATATATTTATGAAAATATGTCTAAACAGGAGTTTAGGGTACTTGCAATTGCAACTATAATTACAGAATCTTTGAACTAACAAAGTTATTTCTCTAATAAGTATAGATTTATAGAAAGGGCTAACAAGTTTTTTAAAAATGGCTAAGAAAAACTAAGTAGAGATAGAGAAATACCATTTACTAGTATTACATGTATTAGACACTGACATTTAAATTTTTGCCCTTTTAAAAGGAAGTGATCTTTTTCTGAAGAAATCTTTCCTCACTAATAATCAACTTATTTGGAAGAAAGAGTATAAAAGTGTTCCTTTTTATTTATTTATTTTTTTTTTTTTGTGGCTAACGCTTTAACAAAAGGTGGCTTTAATCCATTGTAGTCTGAGTAATGTCTTCATGTAAAATAAACTTTCAATGATATATTAAACACATAGTTCTAAGAATTTCTCCACCCCCCCCTTTTTTTCTTCAATCAGGCAATGGGGCTCAAAAAATTCTAACCTGAAATATGACACTTTGACCATCTTTGTCAAAGCCCCCCACCTGCCTCTCAATCCTTTCTCTCAAAGCCCAGGATGAAGCTGTTCTGTGAAGTTCCGTCATCTATCTACCTAAAAACTGGACCTGGCAAAGAGAAACACAATTGCCTTCCCTAACACTTCATTAACCAGAGAAGATGAAAACTCCTATCACAGCACCCAGAGTCCACATAAACTTTATCCCAATCCACTGTCTGCTCTCCATACCATTCAATTTCCAAAGACTAATCATTGTTTCAGCATTTGGCCCATTCATTTCCACTTAAAAGCCATTTACTAACCCTCAAACTGCCACATTTCCCCCATCTTCCCTTCCCCTACAAGGAAGGTTATATAGGTAGCTATACTTCATTAGGTGCTTGGGTAAGCATTTTTTTTTTTTAAATACCTGTGCTATGCACACTAAAATATATTTATATCTTTTTCTTCTATTAATCCACATTTTTTTTTTTTTTTTTAGTTTGCCAGTGAACCTTCAGAAGGCATAGGGAAGCTTTCCCTTTGTCCTTTTGTAAGTAAGTAAGTAGCTCCTTATATTAAAAACTCAAATTGAAATAAGCTGAGATTCAGTACTTGAAAGGAACTTACTGACATACAACTGGCCTGGGCCAACAAGTGGTTGTACCCTGTCAGTTGACAACAGAGCCTCCCAAGTATACTCTTACAAAAGGAATCCACTAACTGTTCTTTGGATTTTTAAGCACAAGTCAAAGAGGCATTATAAGATGACATTCTTTTTTATTAAAAGAAACATACTTGCTCTTTAGTGAATGGGGAAAAATTACAACAAATAAACTCTTAAACTTTAATAAACTGAACACAATGCTTTAAAATGAGCCATTATACCATATAAAATAATATAAAGACCCAAATATTAGACACTTTTTCTCTTTCCTCAGGTATTTTCTACTTCCTTAATACACCTCCTCACAATTGACATTATTCTAAAATTAAGGATTGTAAACCTTTAAGTTGAACTTTATTGAAAGGGCCGTATAATGTCTTTATAAACCAGTGTGTTCAACCGCTGCCATCTGCTGGCTCCCGACAAAATATGAAGAACCAAGCAAACTTTTAGACTTTTAAGGCTTAAAAAGGGTGGTCATTTGCACACTAGCAACAGGAAAAGAGCCTCTTTGGGATTTTGTGCCTTTCACTAAGAAAAAAAAATTCAAGCAATAAAATGGATATTACAACAACTGTTTTCTACTATTAAAAAGCCAATTTCTAATCAGTGGCCAACACTTCCCCACCTGCCCCCAACATAAAAACTTAAAGAGTAGGTTGATTTCCCTTGTGGATGAGAAAAACAGTAAGAAATTAGTCACAGGTACAGGGTTTCTTTAGACTTGGTCATGACCAGAAATCAAGCAAAATCCCCTGAGGGTCTTAATCAAATGAGGATTCCAGGTCCACTGCCAACCCTGATGCCCTGAATCAGAATCCTGAAGAATGGCACTTTGAGAAATGAGTTTTTGTTTTGATCAATTACTGCAAATTATTCTGAGATACCATAGGGTTTGAGAACCAAAGGAAGAAGCTAAATTAATCAAGCAGACAGCAAACTAAAAGAATCTGTAACATGGTCCTTTAATGGTAAAATCACATCCTTCTAAAGTTTGAGTAGGTATAAAGAAAAATACAGCAAGGAAAGAGGAAAAAAAGACAATAATAATCTTAAAAACACAATGCATGCAACTTTATAGCAAAATATTTGAAAATGTAAGGAGATGATGGTTTCCTCTAACAAAAATATTACAAATTACCCTAGAAAGACTTTGACTAAAGCAATTACCACAAGATGAATTAGACAGGTGGTAAGAGAACTACCACTGAAAAGGACGACAGAAACACAGGACATCCAGACAGAATCCTAAACAGACAAAACAGATCATTACAATCTGTTCCTTATAATATGAACTACTCCAGTTCTCAGAAAATAAAAAATCTCCCCCAATTAGAGAAAGTGAACAAAACTTTAATGGAAATCTCAAAGATATCACCAAAAACAGAAGAAAGCCACTATAGACTTGTGAACGTAAATGCCAATATCCTACATAAAATGTCAGCAAACAGAATCAACAATACATCAAAAGAATAATAGATGCTCACTAAAAAGCATAGGTCTAAGAACCTAAGGAATAAAGAAACTAAAGACTATACCAATTTAATTTACTACATTTATAAATCAGTGAAAAGCACATAATTATTAGTAACACGCTGGTGCCAAAAATGCACTTGCTAAAATTTAGCAACTATTCTTAATAAAGAAAAAATTAAGTAGAAACAGAAACGAGTAACATTTTTTTTTTTTTGGTTTGGAGATAGGGTTTCTCTCTGTTGCCCCAGTAAGGGTGCAGTGGCATCATCATAGCCCACTACAGTCTCAAACTCTTGGGCTCAAGCAATCTCCTGCCTCAACCTCCTGAGTAGCTTGGGCTACAGGCATGCACCAACACGTCCAGCTAATTTTTCTAATATTATTATTATTATTTTAGTAGAGATGGGGGTCTCACTATTGCTAAGGCTGGTCTTCAACTCTTGACCTCAGTAACAAAACAAAAATAAAGTTGAACTTTCATTTACTACTGATATAATTCATGTCTTTCCATCAATAAGAACTTATTAATAGAAAGAAAAACACAAAAAACTATATTCTACCCACAGCAAGGACAGAAACTAAAATGCTTAAGAATAAAATTAATAAAAAAGAACATAAAATCAAAAGAAAACTATAAAAAATCTTAAAGACATGAAAGTAATTCTAAATAATGGAAAAACATATTATGTTCCAGGTGGGATAAAGGGTCATAAAAATGCCAGCACTACAAAAACCAATATATATTTCCCACCCTAGCAAAAAAATCTAAAAAATTTCTCTATTGAAAGTTTAAACTAGACTTTGGACATTAAGCCTAGCCAAGCACAGAGGGGTAAAGGATACTACTGAGAGAAAATAGGGAATTCGGTGAAGGCCCCAACATTAAAAGATGAAACGACATACTCTCTTCCTCTGCTTGGACCCCAGAAGCCTAGCTTCTTCCTTTCTCCCTCTCATAATCTTTCTTCCTATTAAAACTTGTTTTGTAGGGCAGGACCTGTGGCTCAGGGAGCAGGGAGCCAGCCCCATATACCACAGGTGATGGGTTCAAACCCAGCCCCGGCCAAAATGCAACAAGGGTGTTGTGGCAGGCGCCTGTAGTCCCAGCTACTCAGGAGGCTGAGGCAAGAGAATCACCTAAGCCCAAGAACTAGAGGTTGCTATGAGCTGTGATACCACAGCACTCTACAGAGGGTGACAAAGTGAGACTCTGTCTCTTAAAAAAAAAAAAAAATGTGTGGGGCGATACCTGTGTCTCAAAGGAGTAGGGCACCAGCCCCACATACTGGAGGTGGTGGGTTCAATTCCGGCCCCAGCCAAAAACTGCAAAAAAAGCCCCAAACTAACAAACAAACAAAAAAACTTGTTTTGTGGATGGCACCTGTGGCTCAAGGAGTAGGGCACTGGCCTCATATACTGGAGGTGACAGGTTCAAACCCAGCCCCGACCAAAAACTGCAAAAAAAAAAAAAAACCCAAAACTAGTTTTGTCACAATCCAAGACCCCATCATTATAAACCTCTGTACCTCACTGGGAGTGGGGTCTTCATTCTGAATGCTCCTATGTATACATGTTAAGTGAATTTGTAAGCTGTGCACATTGGAGGTGGGGTCTTCATTCTGAACGCTCCTATGTATACATATTAAGTGAATTTGCAAGCTTTCCTCTTATTAATGAATTTGCCTTATGTCAATGATTTTTTAGCAAACATTTAGGGGGCCAAGGACCTTGGTCCTTACTGAATTTTGCCAAATGTGCCCTTTGAAAGTTGTATGCACAAATAGTTGGCCAACATGTATAGCAGACTCTTAACTCTTCCTTCAAAACTCTGTTACAGTTTTACAGAATCCTTTCTGAAATCTACCCTGAACACTATATCACCCTCAACATTTATCATTTTCTCCTCCATGCTATTTCTGCATCTTATTGCTATTTCCATTGTTACCAATTTATTTGTGGATGTGGTTACTAAGCATATAGGAGCATTCAATAAATGTTGAAAGAAAATTTCTTATTCTGGAAAATTATTTATCTTAACAAACTAAAGATACCTGGATTTTTTCTAGCAAATACTGCCATATGAAAAACAATAAACAGAACAAATAAAGTTGCTTTAGATGAGTCTTCAGGAGAGATCTATTCAAACTTACTTCCCCTCACATGAAGAAACTATATATTTAAAAGTACCACAACTAGGTTTCATTGAAAATGTTCCCATAAGTTCAAATAATTTCTATTTTATGAAAAAATATTTTAGAAGCAAAAAAAGATGCTGGATACAGTGGATGGGGCCTGTAATCACTCTGGGAGGCTGTGATGGGGGCACTGCCTAAGCTCAGGAGTTTGATACCAGCCTGAGCAAGAGCAAGACCTTGTCTCTAAAAATAGCTGGGCACTGTGGCAGATGCTTGGAGTCCCAGCTAATTGGGAGGCTGAGGCAAGAGGATCGCTTGAGCCCAAGAGTTTGATGTTGCTGTCAGCTATGACACCGTGGCACTCAACTGAGGGCAACAAAGTAAGACTCTGTCTCAGAGAAAAATAAAGAAAAAGGACAAAGAAATATGACTTCACTGATGAATAATGGTAGAACCTTTTAAAGACTAAATAAATGCCATCAATAGGTCAAAGCAATCATAAGTACATGATATAAAAAGCTTTGAGACATTCAGAGGATAAAGATTAAATGAGGCAGTTTTCATTTAAGTAGTATGAATCATCTTGTACAAATGGATCAGAGTTAAAGGAAAGATGAGGGAGGCACAATACCTACCCTCAACTATTCATGTAGAATTTTTTTTAATTTTGTTAGAAGTTTCTATTTTCTTCTTCCCCAAAGAATTTAAGTAAATAAGCATATGACTCTAACAATCATGAAATAAGAACTTTCAGCAGTTGTTTGACGATAGTAATTATCAGCAGTTATACAATTTATACACTATATTTGTAGTCAAAATGCTTACTTTAGAAATATATTCAAATCTATAGATTAGCCAGGTTCTTGGCCTCTACATTATAAGCTTTCCTGCTAAGAGAGGGGAGAGGGAGTGGAGGGGAGGGAGGAAGGGTGATTGGAGGGATCACGCCTATGGTTCATCCTATAAGGGTACATGTGAATCTCTCTAAATGTAGAATAACTAAGAAAAAGACATGAAGGCTATGTTAACCAGTTGGATGAAAGAATTTCAAAGTATATACAGAAACAGTACACTGTACC
>CAUYQV010132463.1:0-15139 GCA_963574575.1 Galagoides demidoff
TCATTTCAGGCTCAGTGCCTGTGGCTCAGTTGGCTAAGGCACCAGTCACATACACCTGAGGTGGTGAGTTCGAATCCCCAGCCCAGGCCCGCCAAACAACAATGATGGCTGCAACCAAAAAAAAAAAAAAAAAATGGCCGGGCGTTGTGGCGGGCGCCTGTGGTCCCAGCTACTTGGGAGGCGGAGGCAGGAGACTCGCTTGAGCCCAGGAGTTGGAGCTATGAGCTGTGATGCCATGGCACTCTACCCAGGGGGATAGCTTGAGGCTCTGTCTCAAAAAAAAAAAAGAAACAAAATCTGCTTATATTTTTACGTGGCTGATGATGGGGAAACTTTTCTTCACTCTAGCTTCTGACTTCATTTATTTTCAAACCTTGATTCAAACCTCCTCCAGTTCCACATATTTTCCATGCTAGGTACTGAAGGACACATTTGTACCTTTTTTTTTTTTTTTTTTTAGACAGAGTCTCATGTGTCATGCTTGGGCTAAAGTGCCATGGCCTCAGTCTAGGCTTACAGCAATCTCAAACTCCTGGGCACAAGTGATCCTCCTGCCTCAGCCTCCTCAGTAGCTGGAACTACAGGCACGGGCTACAACACCTGGCTAATTTTTCCATTTTTAGTGGAGACAGTTTCTCTTTGGTCAGGCTGGTCTCGTACTCCTGAGCTCAAATGATATTCCCGCCTTGGCCTCCCAGAGTGCTAGGATTACAGGTGTAATCCTGTAAATGTATCTGGCCACATTTATACCTACAGGTCACAACACCAGGTAAGTCGGTATGGTGGGGGGCCAAGAGTACTCCAGGAAGACTGGTGATAACTGTGCTTGGAAAGAACTATAAGCCATAAGAATAGGTTCTCAATGGAGTGTATTCCCAGCTAAACTTCCCCTTAGCTAAATCCCCAAAATGCCTATGGCCCCTCTAGTGCCATCTAACACAAGGAGAGATGTGAAGGAAGGGAAGTCAAAGAGGAAATTAACAGCAGCCTTAACCAACTGCAGTTAAATATCTTACTTTTTCAAACTGTACGGAAACAAATGACTCCATGAACACATGGCTAGAATCTTAGAAAGGTCCTGGGTGAGAGAGAGAACCCCAAAGCTTGAGTTTCTTTAACTCCATAGTAAATCCATCTCTGTCCTGCATGGAACATGTTCCTAAGCGTAGTTAAAATGAAGACATAGGCCAGGTTGGGTGGTTCATCCCTATATTCTCAGCACTCTGTGAGGCCAAGGCAGGAGGATTGCTTGAGTCCAAGAGTTTGAGGTTACAGTGAGCTGTGATTACACTACACCACAGCTCTCTAGCCTCGGCAACAGGACAAGACCTCGTCCCTTAAAAAGAAGAGAGAGAGAGAGAAGAGGTAGATGTAGAATTGGAAATATATAATTCGGGAATGACTCACATGTATAATGGTTTCTATTGCCTCCAAGGGAACCTTGCACAGCTAGCATTCTAGCCCATGGTGCAGCCCATCCTACCCCCTTGTATTGTCCCTTTCTTTTTTTTTTTATTTTATTTTTTATTTTATTTTTTATTTTTGAGACAGAGCCTCAAGCTGTCCCCCTGGGTAGAGTGCCATGGCATCACAGCTCATAGCAACCTCCAACTCCTGGGCTCAAGCAAGTCTCCTGCCTCCGCCTCCCAAGTAGCTGGGGCCACAACGTCTGGCCATTTTTTGGTTGCAGCCGTCATTGTTTGTTTGGCAGGCCCGGGCTGGGGATTCGAACCCGCCATCTTAGGTGTACATGGCTGGCGCCTTAGCCGATTGAGCCACAGGCTCTGAGCCAACACTTAAGACTGTTAGGGACTATTTGTACTGTGGGTTTGATTCAGGTCTTCATTATTTATAAAGTTGTTGTGTACCTTCCTTGTTTGTTACACATCTCATTGTTTATATACTTTCCTAGGGTTATAGTAATCTTGCCAGACTTGAAAGAAAAAAAAAATGCAGTCTCAGACGACCTGATTTTGCAGATTCTGAGCTGTGAACCACTTGATTTGTGGGTGGCACATGCGATCTTCTCAGAGCCTTCCAAAGTGGATTCGCTCAGTCTTAGATCATTGTTTCTGGCTTGAGATATTTCTGAGAGTCAAGGTTTAGTTGCTGTGTCTCATATGAGGAAGTGGGCTGTCCACTGAGGGCTCCTGTGTTCCTCAAATCTGAGGTCAGGGCTGTGAGCCTTTACTTCATGATGGTTTGGTTTCTCAGTATTTTTGACAGAAGGATCCCGTAGTTTCCTTATAGAGAGAAGGGAAGGGATGAGTCTGGGCAGCACGTTCTTGTTAGTAATCACTTTGTCATACATCAGCTATTATGAGTGGCCATGGGTACTGACACCTCATCTGTTCTATCAAGAAAAATCTCCAACTTTTATTGAGCTATTTGACTTAAAATTCACCATACCTTTCTTTTTAGTTACTGAGAAAAAAAATGTATATATAGACATATATGATATATAAAATATATATCAAAGAAATGGAATATATACATGTATTCAATTCTCTAAGTTATTTATTAAAAATAATTTTAAAATGTTTTAAATAAATATGCCTTCTTTCAATGATCTCCTTGTATGCCGTCCTCTTTTTTGTTTAGCAGTGTTATGGACTAATGGCTTTTCATAGACATGAGTAATTCCAGTGTGCTATAATTATTCTTGTTGCTCAAATTATTGCACTGTAAGCACCACAGTAAGCTGTCTCCCTTGTCTTTTCAGCATTACGTCTGAGACATTTTTAAAAGTCTCTTGCTTAAAGGCAACAAGATGTTCCATATCCATATTGATTTTTCTCTGCTATTAGCTAAGATTTTAGTTCCTGAGAAGCTCTGATTCCTATTACTGGAGAACAGCACTGGGATTTCATACTAGTTTTATCCCCATGAATACGGTGATAGACAAAATACTAGTACTTTTGGCCACTTTATTAGAAGTGCTTGAAGATTATAGTATGTAGTCATACTGGGTAACAATGTTTCAGTCAGTGACCATATGGCGTATATGACAGTGGTCCCATAAAATTACTACTATTGCCTAGTGCTGGTGTAGCCATCATAAAGTCTTAGTACAGGGGTCCTCAAACTTTTTAAACGGGGCCAGTTCACTGTCCCTCAGACTGTTGGAGGGCTGGACTGCAGGCCCCGGGACTAGTTGGCTGCTAAGCAGGACAGGCAGTGGTGGCAAAAACACTGGGCGGGCTGGATAAACGTCCTAGGCAGGCTGCATGTGGCCCGCAGGCCGTAGTTTGAGGACGCCTGTTAGTAGCACAACGCGTATTTGTGGTGATGCTAATATAAACAAATTATCTCTCAAGAGGAACTTTGGATAGGTCCTTTAGGTGGAATTCCTGAAGGCATTGTTATTTTAGGAGATGACAAGTCTTTGTGTGCTATTGACCGTGAAGACCTTCCAATGGGATGAGAAGTAGAGGTGGAAAACAGTTATTGATGTCCCGGACCCTGTGTAAGCCTAGGCTAATGTGTTGTGTGTCCGTTAGTTTTTTTTTTTTTTTTAATTTTAAAACATCAAAAAGGACATAAAGAATATTTTTGTACAACTGTACTATGTGTTTGTGTTTAAAAACTAAGTGAAAAAGTTACAAGAAGTTAATTTCTTGCTGAAGAAAGTCAAGTATTTTTACAAAATTTAATGTAGCCTAAGGGTGCAGTGTTTATGTCTACTGGACACTGTAAACACCAAAAAATTGTCTGGAGGGAGGGAAAATAATTCACATAATCAAAGGAATTGTATGTCTTTCAACTTAGATCATAATCTTGAGTTTAAGTTTCCGAATGCACCTTGTCTACCTTTATCTGACATCTGTTTTAGTTGAAATTCTGTCTTCCCAAGTGTTTAACCAAGTGCTAGGAATGCTGTAGCTTCAAGAAGAATAATAAATACCCTTAATAAATGGATGTTGTAGGTGACATTAGTAAGACGTTTTTGATCCTGAAGGAAGAATCATGCTGAAAGATAAATAGATGAATTTATTTATACTATTGTTCGGAACTTGAACTTCTGACACGTGGAGCAGGTGTTCACCCTGTTTTGGAACCCTCTGACAAAACTGCTTTGTTTTCTTGTTCCTCTGTCTGACCTCAGAAGGTAGATGTTCCTCAGAGTTCTGCCTTTTCTCTTTGTTCCTTGATCTATTTTTTTTCTCAGTGAACTCTTCCACATGGTTTAAATTATTATCTCTAGAAGGGATGATTCTATGGTATCTCCCCCTGCCCCCCAACGCACACACACACACAAACTGGATCTTCATTTCCAACTGCCCAGAGGACACCTCCATCTGGATGTGCTTCAGGCAACTCAAACCACCTGCCTGTAATGGGACTCAGTGCTTCTTCCAAGCTCAGTTTTTTTCTCCTGGAATATCAGTCCCATTATTTGCTTCACTAAAATCTTCCTTTTCATCACCCCACATATCCACATGATGCAGCCTCCAGTATATCTCTCTGACATGAATATCTTCATCTCATCTTCTACTGACAAACTGTATCTTCATCATCTGATGCTGCCACCCAAATTGTGATAGCCTTTGAACTGGTTTTCTCATCTTCAGTCTCTTTTTGCTGCCACCCGTCTTAAATATCATTGTAACACACATTTTTCCAAAGATCATGTCACTGATCATGTCATTGCTCTGGTCTAGAAGCTTTCGTGACTCCCACGAAGTAATGAGATATGTTCAGACTCTTTATCCTGCCATTCCCGAATTTCTAATAGACAGCCCCAATAGTCTCATTTTTCTTTCTTGCTATTCACTATGAACTCTCCTCATTCCATTGGTGTGATGCCGTTAAATGTAGTCTTTTGTTTGTGTTATACCCCTTTCTTCATGTCATCGTCTGCTTTCTCAATCTATTGAAATCCTATGCACTCTTTAAAGACACCTAAGAACTATTTCTTACCTGAAGAGTACTGCTTGACTTACCCCAACTACTATTAGCTTTTCTTCCTCTTCTTCTACATTACATTGTGCGGCTTTCAAACTCTGACTTATGCCTTCCTCCTGGGGTTGCGATGGCGTGGAACATTATTTGTTGGATCCGAGATTCTTTTCAAATTCTGTACATCCACATGGAAAGTACTGAGGTGGAGACTCCTGGAAATTCATGTTATTTATAATCCATAAGATATTTGTGGACCCTCTCATGGCCAGGCACTTTGCTTGACATTAGGGCCATACTAGCTCTCATGGAGCTTATTTTATAGAGGAGGGGCAAAGGTAAGAAATAAACCAATATAGACTGTGATCGTGCTACTAAGAAAGTGATATTGGCCAGGCGCAGTGGCTTATGCTTGTAATCCTAGCACTCTGGGAGTCTGAGGCAGGTGGAGCTTATGAGTTTGAGACCAGCCTGAGCCAGAGTGAGACCTTATCTCTAAAAATAGCTGGGTGCCTGTAGTCTCAGCTACTTGGGAGGCTGAGGCAAGAGAATCGCTTAAGCCCAAGAGTTTGAGGTTACTGTGAGCTGTGACACTATGGCACTCTACCAAGGGTGACAAAGTGAGACTCTGTCTAAAAAAAAAAGAAAAGAAAATGATATTTAAAAGTTACAGTCTGAACTCCGTGGCTCGTGCCTGTAATCCAAGCACTTTAGGAGAGTAAGGAGGAAGGAGCGCTTGAGACTAGAAATCTGAGACCAGCCTGGGCAACAAAACAAGAGCCCATCTCTAATTTCTTTTTTTGCAGTTTTTGGCCGGGGCTGGGTTTGAACCTGCCACCTCTGGCACATGGGGCCGGCACCCTACTCCTTTGAGCCACAGGCACCTCTCTTTAATTTCTTTTTCTAATCATCCAGATGTGGTGGTATATCTGCAGTCCTAACTTCCTACTGAGGCAGGAAGATTACCTGAGCCCAGGAGAGCAAGGCTGCAGTGAGCTATGATTGTACCACTGCACTCCAGCTTTGGGTGACCCTGCTGTCACCCAAGAGTGACCCTCCAGAGTGAGACCCTGCTGTCTAACCAGAGAGAGAGAGAAAGTTGTGTGTGAGAGAGGTGTGTTGTTAGGAAGGGATTCTCTGAGAAGGTGATATTTAAAGTGATACCTGAAAAAGAAAAGAAAAGAAAAGGCCAGCCAGGCAGAGATTTGGGGGGGGGGGAAATATTCTAAACTGAGGACTAGTACATGCCAATCCATGATGCAAGGATGAGCTTGGTATGTTTGAGGAAGAGATGAAAGACCAGTGGGGTGGGAAGTAGAGCCATAAATGAATGTTGTGTGAGATAAGATTGAAGAAATTAGATCATGTTGTGACTGGCAGAAAATGGGAGAGGGTTTGGATTTTATTCTAAGTATTATCCAAGTTCATTTCTATTCATATGACAAAATGCCATAGACTGGGGAATTTATAAAAAAAAAAAAACAACAACAACCAAACAAACCAAAAAAACCAAACCCAGAAAGTTATTTCTCATAGTTCTGGAGGTTTGGAAGTCCAAGATTAAGCTACCAGTGGGTTTAATACCTGGTGATGTCCCAGCCTCTGCTGACAACATGACATCTGGTTGCTAACTAGGAGAGGAAGAATGTTGTCTCTTCACAGGGTGGAAAACTATAAGGGCTGGAAAGTGCTCCCTTCAACTTCAAGCCCTTTTGTAAGGGTGCTAATCTCAAAGGCCACATATCTTAATACTATTGCATTGGGGATTCAGTTTCGGCACAAATTTTGGAGGAACTGCCATAATTCAAAGCATGGCAGTACAATGGGGAACAATTAATTGAGCTTAAAGGGTTCATACTCTGTGGGAATGGAATTACATTGGTACAAGAGAAGAAGCAAGCAAACTATTATCCAAAGTGTGATTTGCAGACTCTAACCTGGGTAAGCAGGCTGACTTATAGTTGATTCTCAAAAATGCCTTTTGTCCTATGGTCTAGATAAAAGCTTCCTTCCCCACTGGCTACACTACCTTGGCCCTTGATCTTATTCATTCTATAGCAAGAAGACAAGAAAGAATAACCTAAAAGATAAGGAGCTCAGGGACTATTTACCTTACCAATGGCATGGGTAAACTTTCACAAGAGGAACATTTTAAGATAGGAGATCCGAAGTGTCCAGGCCATATGGACTGTACAGTTTTAAATGCTTTTGCTCATAAAACCGTAACTTCTATACTCTAGCAAAAAGGCCAAGTAGTGATTTTGGCCTTTTCCCCATGTCAGTATTTTTCTCAAAAATGGACAAAAGAGGGTCTTGAATTCTTCTCACAGCCATTGAAATTATTGTTTCTTCCTTTAGGAATAGCAGCTACACAGGTTGGCCGTAAATTGCATATGCATTTAAATTTCACGTGGACTTTATGGCCACCCTGTATAATATAAAATGTACACAGTATAAATTTTCTAAATGGAACCATTTATTTTTTAAGCCACCGTCTTTAACCAGAGACTCAGAGGTAGTCACAATCCAGAGCTTTTTCAGTGTTAGTAGAATTCCCTTCCTACTATCTTTTTTGTTCAGCTACTTTTCCCCCCTATCTCTCATTCACTTGCTGTGTAACTCACTGAAATAATCCCTTCGTCAAATTTTAAATGATATAAAACTACTTGGGGTAATAGGTATTTCATAGGTCTGGCCTTGTTTGATATTTTCAGACTTTACTTTTTAGATTTTCCTTGTTCTGAGTCTTGTGACTGCTGGGACTTTTTATTTGACTAAATAGTCAAGTAAGATTATTAGTTTGTTGATGAATGGCAATAACTTGATAGATAATCTTCCCCAGATTAAGAAAATGTTGTAGCATCCTGGCTTCAAAACAGGAAATAGTTAATGAATCATAGTATTATTTGACATAGCACTATTTATTTTGGCTTAACCATAATCTTATAACTATGCTAGAATCAAAGATGACTGAGGAAAAAGATCACAGTGTAGACTCCAGTATAATCTCGGGAAACAAATAACAAGGAGTGATATTTGCTTTAATTTTCCCTGTAGAGTTTCCACCAAGTGGTAATCCAGCTACCTTGGAATGCCATGTCTGGGGAGCTAATCCTTAAAATAGGTAAAAATCTATGTCTGTGGGTTTACCCATGAATCTTAAGTTCTAACTCAGGAAATTCAAATGCCTGCAGAGATTTGGCAGATAATATACAAGAATTAAATGAGTAAGGTATTAAATTTAAAAAGTTTGAGCATTATAATAGATGGCATCTTCATGAAGTGAGGACAATAGCTGGTGATAGGGAATTTGACAGACGGGAGAGGATACCACAGCTCTCATTTATTGTTTCTTTGAAGAAATGTGGGTCAGATATTCTGATTGCTTTCAAGAAAAACAGAATTTGGAACTTTTATGTTTCATCTGATTTTCACATTGGCAACTGATTCAAAACCTTTGAAACATTCTGTATGCCAGCACTTTGAGGGACAAACAACACATCTACGGCTAGATTGGGCCAGGGAGCCACTAATTTTCAACTTTTTCCCAAGCCACATAGCAGTGAGGGAGAAATGCATGTTCTTTTCCATTTGATAGCCCACTAGGTATTTGAAGACAGCAATCACTATCGTCAATCACCAAAATTGTCTCTGTGATTTCTTTCCTAATTTAAAGTGAATGCTTCAGCCACACTTAGGATATTCTTGACCTAAGTAGCAAACACTTGCCATTAAATAACTGCAATTGGGTAAAATCCAGTAGACCCTCTTTGGATTTCATAATTCAAAAGAATTATGAAAAAACTTAAGGGTGATATTTGTTTTGTATCTACATACAGAGTTAGTCTTCTAAGAGACTGTCAGATCACTAATATAAACTCAAATCTTATTGAATGGTGGAACCTTCAGGTTGACAGGGAAAAAAACATTTGAGGAACGATTTCCTCAAATCACTTACCAATTCTGTCTACATATCACTTTAATTAAATGAAGTGCTTAGTACAGTGTCTGTTTCTTACAGTGTAAAATAAATGTTTGTTCCTATGCTGGTTGTTCTCTATTTAACTCCCCGAGATCCACTCTCTGCCGTTAAGTTCCCTGCTTTGGGACATGGAAGGTTGACTTCTCTGGATGACAACACTCAGGCTTCCTTGCCCAATGGCTTCTATAGGGTCTGGCCAATGGAGAGCACCAGAGAGATATAAGAGAGCAGAACGACAGAAAGGCCAGGCTGATTTTCTCACATTCCCTCCCTGCTTTGAGTTCCCCTCTCTGATAGTAGTTAAACTTCTGTATCATCTCAGATTCTACCAGAGAGCCCCTCTGACATGATGCCCTTATGGACGGGTGATCACACAAAGACCCAGAGACACAACTTTCACAGAGCTTCTGTAATGTGTACTTTATGCTCTTGCCTTCTAGATGCCAAAGGTGGTAGTAATGGCTTCCCAACATTGCTAATGTCTGAGTGCCTCAACACTCCTTGCTTTTTCCCTTAATCTTGCTAAACAAATATCTCTGATTCCTGATTTAAAATATTTTGGGTGAATTTTTTGTTCCACGGTGCTGCTGACCTGCTTGTTGTCATGTATACCAGACTGGGTGGATTCTGGATTCAGGTTTCTTAGGGCTTGAAATTTGGTCCTATGGTCACCTATCATCTTAGTCCTCCTGGCTTAGGCAATATCCAATCTTGTTTTTTTTTTTACTTTGACTTGTATCCTCCAATTAAGTACCCAGCATGGCTTAGGAAAGAATCTGAACTAGTTATGGCAGGGTAATATAACAGGTCATCTTGGGCAAACAAAAGTTTTATGAGTATTAAATGTCAGGGACCAATAAACAGCACTGCAGACAGTCCTGCATCTGTAAAATCCACTAACAATTAATTAGGGGGGTAGAGGTTTTACATTTAGAAATTTAGAACATCTCTTAGTAAAATCAATCTTCAAAACAATATGGGTTGTAAAATCTGCACTAATAATTTTAATATGGTCTTATCTTTGAGGCACTTTCTAAGTACTAATTCTCCCAGCATGCTTCTGAAGTATGTCTCATTACCAAAGGTGCACGCCAGACTGAGTTATTTTAAAAACAAATTAGTATAGTGAATAAGCACTCCGTTTTTCCTTTAATATTTAAATTGGATTTTTGTTTAACATTTAAAACAGCAGAATCAAGAGAATTAAAGTCTTATTTATTTATTTTTTAGAATATAATTGGTTATATGCAGATAATTTATAATAATTATAAAT
Organism: Galagoides demidoff; assembly: GCA_963574575.1. Lineage (NCBI taxonomy): Eukaryota > Metazoa > Chordata > Mammalia > Primates > Galagidae > Galagoides > Galagoides demidoff. The sequence goes on from CAUYQV010132463.1 coordinate 10,155, forward strand.
TAATTAATAATTCTGTGATGTCCCTTTCTTTTGTGTTATGCATTACCATAGAGTGATCTAGAGCAAAGGGTCTCAACCACTAACAATATTGTCCCCTGTGGAATATTTGGCAGTTTTTGATTATCATAACTTGAGACAAGGCATATATCTGTGTTACTGGTAACTAGTAGATAGAGCTCAGAAATATTGCTAAAGATCCTACAATGCACAGGACAGTCCCCTACAACAAAGTATGATTCAGTCCAAAATGTCAATAGTGCTGAGAATGAGAAACTTTTCCCAAGGGAGAAAAGGGTTCAAATTTGCTGATTTTGCAAACTTTAACCCATAGAGTAGGGCTAATATCTTGCCAATGTTGGGTCATTTCAACGGAAGGAAATTTTGCTCAGAATTTCTTCAATCTTACTAAGTAATTATTATGCATATAGTGCCATCTGAGCAGTAGAATGGAGAACTGAGATGTTCTTCAGGATCTCTCAATCTTAATATATGTGCGTTTAGGAGAGGAGACTGTTATTTGAAATCAAAACTGATTGTAACTGCCTTTGCTACTAAGGGAAAGAGGAGGTGGGCAGAACAGATGCTGCAGCATCATTCTTCTCCTTGGGAGAAGCGCTTCTTTCACTTACTATAACATATTGGGGAGAGAGGTAGGTGAACCTGAAAATTTTTTTCCACCTTGCTATTTATTTTTATTTTTAAAATTAAATCATAGCTGTGTACATTAATGCAATCATGGGGTACAATGTGCTGGTTTTACATACAATTTGAAATGCTTTCATCAAACGCGTCAACATAGCCTTCATGGCATTTTCTTAGGTAATGCGTTAAGACATTTATATTCTACACCTAGTAAATTTCACATGTATCCTTATAAGATGCACCATAGGTGTGGTCCCACCAATTACTCGTCCCTCCCCTCCCTCTCCCCTTTCCCCTTCTTCTAGGGCTATAATTGGGTTATAGCTTTCATAAGAAAGCTGTAAATTTGTTTCATAGTAAGATTGAGTATATTGGATACTTTTTATTCCATTCTTGAGGTACTTTGCTAAGAAGAATATGTTCCAGCTCCATCCATGTGAACATGTAAGAAGTAAGGTCTCCATCCTTCTTTAAGGCTGCATAATATTCCATGGTGTACATATACTACAATTTACTGATCCATTCATGGGTCGATGGGCACTTGGGCTTCTTCCATGACTTAGAAATTATTAATTGGGCTGCAATAAACATTCTGGTATATATATCTTTGTTATAACATGATTTTTGGTCTTCTGGATATATACCTAGTAGAGGAATTATAGGATCGAATGGCAAGTTAACCTGAAATTTTAAAGATTTTGTTAATTCTGTGCTGTGAAGATATGAGCATATGATCCTTGGTTTAAGGACATCAGTGTGTGTTGGGATTTGTACGGGGATGCCTTGAGTGAGGTGACCTTGCTCAGTATAATAGTATGGGGTTGGCTTTCTGAGTTGGGAAGCCTGAGGCTGAGAGATTAGGAAAATAAGAAAGCAAGAAAAGGTGTAAAAAATTAAAGGAAAGGGAAGATCATCAGTCAGTATGGTAGGGAACTAGGGAAAATTGAAAAAGGTGGCTACTGAGAGATTCTTCCTTTATGTGGGGACTCTAAATGGCTTTAAGGAAACAGGTATTTCTAAAAGTTCAAGTTGTTTTTCTGTAATGTAAAGCCCTTTTATAACCTCATAGCCTCATAGTTTAGTAGAGGTGGCAATGTGCACAGACACACTCACACCCCATGAGAGGTTTCTGGTCATATTAAAGAAAAGAAGCTGACTTGTGAACATGAATTAATGTAGCATAAAGATAAGTCTACCTGGGACCATGAGGCTTTGATGGAAATAATGCAAGGACCTAGAACTGAAAGCAGTACACAAATTGTAAATCCCTGCCCACTTGGAGCAATTTGGAGAAAGGCAAATGAAATATGATAGAGTGGAAGTTAGGTGATACAAATCAATCTCAGTGGGATTGGATGAGGTTCCTTCAGCTGAGTCTAGGTATTATGTATTCATAATAGAATAGAAAATGCTTGATTTCAAGTAACAGAAATATAAGTTGAAGTGGCTTAAGAAAAGAGGGAATTTACTGGCCTAGAGGATTGGGAACCCAAGAGGTTGCATCTTTGGCTATCAACATAGTCAACAGGGCAGCCTGTCCCCTGTCTCCATCTTGTCTCTGTCTCCTGTGACAACTTCATTTTCAGGATAATTCTTTTGATGTGCTGGCAGAGATAGTTTCTGTGTATTCCAGGCTTCCAAGCACTGGTGATTATTATCTTAAAAGGAGAAAGGACTTCTTTTTCCCAGTCTTCATATAAATCCCTCCAACAAGATGCTAATTAATCTTATTTGAGTTTGTTTTCAATCCTAGATCAATTTCTGTGTCTGGAGGCAGCATATTCCAACTGGCCATGCTGAGGCATGTGCTTTCTCTTTTGGCTGGGGAATCAGGACCACATGTAAAACATAAAGGTGTAAAATAGCTAATTTCCAAAGGGAAAATTTACTAAAGGGGCAAAAATGTAATGGATGCCCATAATCACAAGTTACTTAGATTACTTGATGAATTTAATGCTACAATTTCGATAAAGTCATTCTGTTTTTAGAATATTGAGTGTTGTAGAGCTAAATATATCTGCATGAAAACATAGATTTTTTTTTCTTCTGGGAGAACTCTATAATTAGAGAAACATTTCCCCTTTAGTATGTTTCAGTTTATGATTCTTTACTTGTACTATGTTATGCATCAGAATAACATGTGGAGATTTAAAAAGAAGAGATGTCATATCCTATGTAAAACATTCTGGTTTAATTAATCTGGGATAAACCCTAGGAATTGGAATTTTTTAAAAAAAATCCTTATTACATTAGGGTTAAGCAGTAATGTCCCAGAACTCTTGTATTAACATGCAGATGATTCTGGCTGAGTTTGATAGATATGCTTTCTATTGGAATAAGAATATGAGTGGAGTGGTTGCCAAATGAGAATAGCAGACAATGACAAATAGAAGTAAATGCTGAGTGTGAAGGTAGAGTGTGAAGATAGAGGAACCTGGGTGCTACTGAGGATGGCAGGTCTGGGAGTTGGGGGCATACTGCAGGGGATGGACCCCAGGGCAGGTGGGTAGGCTTGGAAGGGCATTTATAGCTTCTCACTGTATGCCACAGTAATCAAAGCAGGATTATCAGAATATCCTGCATTGGGCTAAAATAGCTGGGCATTTGTCCTCCAACCTTTCTCATTCATCAAACAGGGCTGCTGTAGGAGTGTCACCTTGAGCAAAGAAGCTCTGTACAACAAAGACAGATATTGAGGATGCTGACAGGTCCCCATAACTTGGCAGCAATTCTTTTCTTAATGGAGCATATGGGCATACATTGTTGGATCTGGTGTGCTAATGTTCTCTTGGAGATTTTTGCCCATAAGTTTATGAGAGATGCTAGTTGTTCCTGACTTCCTCCTACCCACCCTCCCACCTTTCTCCTACTTCTGTGTTTGTCTGGTTCTGGCATCCAGGTAACACAGACCTCATAAAATGAGTTGAGAAATGATCCTCCTTCCTTTATTTTTTGGAAGAGATTATAATATGTATAAAATTGCTGTAAATTCTTCTCTAAATGTCCAGGTAGAATTCTCAAATGAAATCCTTTGGCACTGGATATTTCTTACTTGGGAACTTTTAAGTTTTATATATATATATATATATAATCATAAATGCATAGATCATGTATACATTAATGCATGTATGGGATACAATGTGCTGATTTCATATAGAATTAGGAGCATTTACATCACACTGGTTAATATAAGTGTGATTATTGTGTTTACTTAATTATTGTGTTAAGACATTTATACTCTATACTTAATAAAGCTGACAAGTACCCTTGCATTATGTACCATAGGTGTGATCCCACCATTCACCCTCCCTTGATCTGGCCTCCCCCCTCCTCCCTCCTTCATCCTGAGCCATGAATTTACCTACCAAAGGACGTGAAAGATCTCTATAAAGAGAATTATGAAACTCTGAGAAAAGAAATAGCTGAACATGTTAACAAATGGAAAAACATATCATGCTCATGGCTGGGAAGAATCCGCATTGTTAAAATGGCTATATTACCCAAAGCAATTTACAAATTTAGTGCAATCCCTATCAAAGCACCACTATCATACTTTAAAGATCTGAAAAAAAAAATAGTACTTCATTTTATATGGAACCAGGAAAAAACCTCAAATAGCCAAGGCAATACTCAGAAATAAAAACAAATCAGGAGGAACCATATTACCAGACTTTAAACTATACTATAAATCTATAGTGATCAAAACAGCATGGTATTGGCACAAATATAGGGAGGTTGATGAATTGAGACCCAAGAGATGAACCCAGACACTTACCATCATTTGATCTTTGATAAGCCCATCAAAAATATAAATTGGGGGAAAGATTCCTTATTTAACAAATGATGCTGGGAGAATTGGCTGGAGACCTGTAGAAGAATGAAAATGAAACTGGACCCACACTTTTCACGATTAACAAAAATTGACTCTCACTGGATAAAAGGTTTAAACTTAAGACATGAAACTATAAAGATTCTTGGAGAGAGTGCAGGAGAAACACTTGAAAAATTGTCCTGGGAGACTACTTTATGACGAGCCTCCCCCCCCCCGGCAATTGAAGCAACACCAAAAATTGGGATCTGATCAAACGAAGAAGCTTCTGCACAGCCAAGAACATAGTAAGTAAAGCAAGCAGACAGCCTTCAGAATGGGAGAGGATATTTGCAGGTTATGTTTCCGACAAAGGTTTGATAACTAGAATCCACAGAGAACTAAAACTAATTAATAAGAAAAGAACAAGTGATCCCATTTCACTGTGGGCTTAGATATGTTGTGAGGGTTCTTTTTTCCCTTGGCTGAAGCTGGGAATTGTAGTTCTTACTGAATTTTCCCTCGGTAATCTTTG
>CAUYQV010132467.1:0-15661 GCA_963574575.1 Galagoides demidoff
TGCCCCCACACAATGCTGTCCTGAGAGAGAATCTTAGGTGTCCTCCAAAATTTTTAGGGATCATTCATGAAATTATTTTTGAAAGAATTTCAAAGCACAGTAAGTTTATTCTTTCTTTAACTTTTTTTTTTGATCATCATAATTTAAGTGTGCTGTGGAAATTTAACAAAGGTTAAAGTGTGCCATGAGATTTAAAAGGTTCAAAAACACTGCTATATTACAGCATCAGAACTGGAATATTAATACTAATACAACCTTCAAGTTTATTCAGATTTCTTCAGTTTTACCTTTATTTGTACTCTCACTTGTATATGTATTTTGTTCATATTATTTTGAAGCAAATTTGAGACGTCATATAATTGCCCCCCGAATTATTAGTGTTTATATTTACAAAATAAGGACTCTTAAAAAAAATACCATAATTATCAGATAGTAACTTAAAAAGTTAACAGTAATTCTTCAGTACCATTAGATTTTAAGGTAGTGTTCCAATTTCCATAAATGTTCCTTTAAATAATTTGTTTGAATAAGGTCCACACCTTGGGATTGGTTGACTCATAAGATTCTTTATATCTAATATATCTTTTCTGGCTTCATCCCTCTCTCTTTGTTGTCCCCTTGAGACTATGTCTTTTGTCCTTTGTAGCTTCTTATAGTCTGGATATGAGTGATGGCATCCTCCTGGTATATTTAAACTGTTTCCCTGTCCTTAGTATTTCCCTATTCTATACATTGGCTGTTGGATCTCAAGGCACGGTCACTTCACATTTAGTATTTTCTTGGCAAGACTCTTTCTAAGGAGGGATGGAAAGTCTAGCTGTCTCCATTTTTGTGATGTTGACGGCCATACTGATGTTAATTAACTAGGGGTTACAAAATGGCAATGTTCTAATTCTGTTGCACTTTTTTGAGTCAATTTAGTCAATTTGAGTAAAATGATTGATTCTAGAAAAATCAACTTAATCGCCTCTACTATGTGGTGACTAGGAAGTAAGAGAAAGCGGGTTTTTAAAAATAGGAAACCAAATTCTCTAATATTTTCCAATAGTGACCAATTAGCTTAAAATTATTAAGCATCACTGTGTACTCCTGAGTGTAAATCAATCCGGTATATTTTAATCTATTGAAGTTAGTTTCCATTCATGTTCAGTATCTTCCATTTTTGGCCAGTGGTCTTCAAGTTCACTTCTGACTTCTTTTTTTTAACATTACTTTGGTGTCTTTGATAGTTTCCTGAGAATCTGGTGTGGCAATATATTAAGTTTACCTGTCTGTTTCCTGCTCCACACATAGATCAGTCATTTCTCCTAAGAGACCTGATTTCTTTTACTCTGCAAAGTGTGTGCACATGCGTGTGTGTGTGTGTGCGTGTGTGTCTGGCATTCACATCTGGTCCTTGGGTTGCTTTCTCCAGCGTGACTCCGGCTAACAGAAGCTCTCACTCACGCGGATACTCAGGAAGGGCTTGTGGGACAACATCCTCTTAGTCCTTTCTTAACGACAAGCACCCATTAACTTTCACATCTGAAAGTCAGCTTGGCTAGATAGAAAATCTTTGGCTCACATTTTCTTTCTTTGAGTATATTAAATACATGATCTATGGTCTTCTGACATAATATTCTGCTATCAAAAAAGTTTGATGACAGTCTGCTGTCCTTTCCCTCATAAGCGCTCAGAGGTTGCAGGACTTTTTTAAGTATAGAAATTTTGCTAGAACATGGCTCTATATTGTTTGGCCTAGGTTGATTGTACTTAGATTAAGAAATGTGCCCTGGAACATAGTCTTTTTAGCAAAGTATCTCAAGAATGGAAGAAAAAGTATCCAAGGTACTCAGCTCTACTGTGAAACCATAACCCAATTATAGCCCAAGAAGAAGGGGAAAAGGGAGAGGGAGGGGAGAGGAGAGGTGGGGAGGGGAGAGGAGAGGTACGGAGGGGAGAGGAGAGGCCGGGAGGGGAGGAGGGAGGATGGTAAAGGGAGAGTAGTTGGTGGGACCACACCTATGATGCATTTTACAAAGGTATATGTTAAATTTACTAAGCGTAGAATATAAATGTCTTAACACAATAACTAAGAAAATGCGGTGAAGGCTATGTTAACCAGTTTGACGAAAATATTTCAAATTGTATATAAAATCAGCACATTGTACCCCATGATTGCATTAATGTGCACAGCTATGATTTAATTAAAAAAACTCACTCTGAAATTTGTCTTGCAGGTTTTTACATATGACCTTACCAACATATGCTCTCATGTGGCTGTAGGATACAGTTGGGCTTTATCTTTAAGCCAGACTACCAGGTTGCTTACTCAGTTTTCAGATTCAGGAATAAGGGATGTGTTGCATTTATAAGTAATTGAATCTAATATTCTTAATCACATCTCATTATTGTAAGGTTATTATAATAGATTCCCCATTATAAAAATAACTAATAATCTAAGCTTTAGTTTCTTCCAGCAATGAAGAAAACATTCTCTGTGATTTCAGATGTGTTTAATAGTTTAGAAGTCTGGCCAGGTGTTAAAAGGCAGCAAGCAATGGTAGTAACAAAAAATGAAACTCATACACAATTTCTAAGTTGAGATTTAAGGTAATTACACAATCAGGTGTCCAGTCAGTTGCAAGACATAAACTATTAGTAGTCCAATAATTTTTTTTAAAAAGGCCACTAGAATTAATTTAGCCCTTTTTAACCATAACAATTTTAGTAAGCTTTTAAACCTCTACCAATTAGAATTGAACTGCTAGGCTGTTTGTGTTTGAATCTACTATTGGCTACATGTGACATGTCAAGTGATTTCTTTTGTCTAATAATCAACTATGAATCCAATCTATGGATTCAGACTTATTAAATGCCTTTTGCAAATAGTGAAAGTTCTCTGGTTTCAGCTTTGATTTCAGGAAAGGATGAAAACAGGATTTGTCTTTATTTACCATCATTAAGTAATTCAACTACCTAAAACGAAAGCCATTACATTTTCTCATTCACAAATATCTGATTTACCCAGTTATTTGTTTTGGGATCCCTTTTCAACTGCTCAGAATTACATGCAGATAACATCTTCTTTCACAAACTGGCTGCTAGTTCAAGTTGCAACCTAGAAACTTTGAACTAACAAACTCAAAACTTCATTTTTGAAAAACCATCAATAGGAGAGACTTGGAATATAACTTGACCACTGGCACAGACAGAGGAGGGAACCTTAACGAGGTAGGTTTACCAATGAAAACCAACAAATCACTACACTTGAAAGTACAAGTATTTGTCCCTGATTGGACAACATGGGCATTATTCTGCTACTGAGACTAGTTGGTTACTTTCACAGTAATGCTCTATTACTTTGCCTGGGATTTTGACTTACTAAACAAAGGAAAGTTCCCATATACACAGCAGAAAAATTCCACTTTATTGCTCCTTGGTACCAGTCTTTGGTTTATAAAAGATCTACTATCATTTCAAAAGCATACAACTAAATATTTCTTTAAAGAAGAATTTATACAAATATATTCCATATTGGAGATTTCTCAGACCAAGAATACCCATTTAAGAATTTAAATTAAAAGTTAAAGCCAACTGCTGGGATTACACATATGAGCCCCAGCACTTTGAAAGGCACAGGCAGGTGGATCACATGCGGCTAGGAGTTTGAGACCAGCCAGGGTAATGTAGCAAGAGCCTGTCTCTCCAAAAAGAAACATTTTATAAAAATTAGCCACTATGTGGCACATATCTATAATCCCAGCTACTTGGATGCTAAATTGGGAGGATTGCTTGAGGCCCATTTAAATTTGCAGTGAGCTGTAGTTCTACCACTGCACTCCAGCCTGGGCAACATAGTAAGACTTTATTTCCAAAATTGAAAAACAAAAAACCCCAAACATTGTTGAGAAGTTTAGGGGTAGAATCTGGATAAGAGTCTTCAAGGAGAGGCCAGTCCTGCACTCCAGAAAAGGCTTTATTAGAAAAGGCCTAGTGGAGTCTGACTGGGAGTCAGCTCCCAGCTCTCAGTTTCAAGAGACTTCCATTTGTGTAGTTGGAATGAGGATGGGGGTTATGAGAGGTAAGGGAAGTCATCTTTTTTCTTCAGAGTAAATGATACTGTATCAGAGACCAATCTTAGAATCGCTCCCTTCCACAGGAGTGTTAACTTGGACCAGGGCTCCAAGTCAGAAAGAGGTTGCTCTTTCTGATGCTTCCCAGGAACACTGGCCCTGAAGCATTCTAGGAGTGTGGGGAGGGGAGTGCTGTGGTCATGCCTTTTGGGTTCTGATCTGCTTTCTTTTTTTTTTTTTATTAAATGATAGCTGTGTACATTAATGCAATCGTGGGGTACAGTGTGGTGTTTTCATATACAATTTGAAATATCTTCATTAAACTGGTTAACATAGCCTTCATGTCATTTTCTTAGTTACTGATCTGCTTTCTCTCACCAGCTGTTTCCCAAAATGGCTTTAATCTCATCAGGGCTGTGAGAATCTCTTCTCCACAACTCCCCACTTTTTAAGGAATAGGGTAGGTTAGGCTCCACTCTGCCTTTCCTTAATCCCTGGACTGACCTCCTCTCCATCTTGCAGATCCTCACCCAGACTCTACCCCTAAACCTCTCAATTGTCACTTTCAGGGTTCACTTGGCACCAATCTAAATAGAAACACAAATATAATGCAAGTATTGAATTCTGAGTGTGGGGTAAACCCCCACAAAATTTAAATGAAATGTGCTCTTTTAATTCCAGAACTGAGCGAAAAGACTTGTGAGTATTATGTGCTTTTGTCAAGACCCTAAGTGACCTGGGAAAACACGGTGGGGGCCTGCAAGCCAGGCGTAAAAACCTCTTACAGGTAACCCCGACTGTGCAGTCAAGTCAGCCTGTCAGATAAGGGTTGAAACGGCCTATCTGTGCAGTGGACATGACTCAAAGGTTGATGTGAGTAAAAAGAAAAACTCCATCGTAATGATGTCGAGTAAAATACTCCATCGTAACTACAGGGTCTCCAAAGCCATAAAAGAAACAATCATGAAGCCAGTTTCTCGGAAATTTAATTGAGTACATAGAAAAGAAAGGTTTTACTCCTCTGTTTATCCTAACCTTTAACTTTAACAATATAAGTCAGGCGGCGCCTGTGGCTCAATCGGCTAAGGCGCCAGCCACATACACCTAAGGTGGCAGGTTCGAATCCCCAGCCTGGGCCCGCCAAACAACAATGATGGCTGCAACCAAAAAAAATGGCCGGGCATTGTGGTGGGCACCTGTGGTCCCAGCTACTTGGGAGGCGGAGGCAGGGGACTCGCTTGAGCCCAGGAGTTGGAGGTTGCTATGAGCTGTGATGCCATGGCACTCTACCCAGGGGGATAGCTTGAGGCTCCATCTCAAAAAAAAAAAAAAAAAACAATAGAAGTCAGATAACGTATTGTTCTTTTAGATCTTCCAAGAGGAATAGCCTGAGGCTAGCTTAAGATGGTTGTCTTACTTGCCCGACTTTCTTTCTTTAGGCTAATCTTATGATGGCTATCTCACATTCCTGGATTTTCTTTCTTTTCTATAGTTTAAGATAAGAAATGAGGATGTTAGGATTATCTATCAATGTGGAGTACTGACTAGCTCCCAATAAAAGAAAGTAGAGAATAAAGACATTTTGCTACATGCCACCTAAGAGTGTGTAGTCGTTTCTTGCTTTTAAACAATTCTAGGAGCGAGCTTGCACCCGCGGCCAAGCTGTCCTCTCCCCGTGAGAAAGAACAACACACAACACTGAGGGCATTAGTTATTCTTCTTAATCCAAAGTATTAACATTTGAGATTACCACGAAAAGACAAACTTGAAAAATCCTCAGAGAACTGGTAGGTACACTAATAAACCAACACTAAATTAGATCCTTGGAGCACAGAAGCTTCCATGAATCCCAGAGTGCAAACTTGCCATCTTCTAGCACATCAAAAAGGCACATCATAAACATTTTCACAAAGTAATTTGCTGCTGAGAATTAACTCAAAGGAACGGCTACTGCTATCTTAACTATGTGTGTAGCAAACAAGAGTCTGATAACTTTCCAAAAACAGGACAAAAGCCCAGACATGTTTTGGGGGGGGCAGTAGGTGTGAAGTCCCAAAATACTCTATTCTTTTTAACAAATGAGGTCATGTATCTCCTTCACCTGGTAAGATTTTCAGGTGAACAACTGGTCAGGCAAGAAACCACTAACTTAACAGGCACCAACCAGGTATTAGAAAAAAGTCTTCTTGAGGCAGTAATTGCAGTAAGCACATACCATCTCTCAGGAGTTGGGGAACAAAGGGAAGAGATTGGGATTAATAGAATTTAAAAGGCTAAAGGAGGGGCCCAGAGGAATATGCCTCCAGACTGTGTGAGAGGTGGGCACCTTTGTATCTCTAAGGTGCTGCCTTGAGGCTAATTCCAGGAGTTTAGAGGAAACTATAAACTGTAACCAACTGCTGCCAGGAATCATCCTTCCTGGACCACTCTGCTCAACAGAAGCAGAAACCAGGTGCCTGCCTCTTTCTCCTTCCAAAGTCCAGTCCCCTACCTATTGGTTTGTAAAGGACTAGCCAGAGAATCACAAAAACAGAATGTGGAAGGGGGTAAGCTGAGAGACAATGACCAGACTTCCCCTCACTGACGCAGAGGGGTGAGGATCAGTGGTTTGCAAGTAGTAGGACAAGGCTCCAAACACCATACTCCTTTTGGGTTCAAAGTTTCCAAATAAGGTGATATTTTAATGAATCCACTCTGGGAAAAAATTATAAGTGTCCAAATCATTAGAAGCTTAGGCATATTACTGGTAAAATCATAATTGTCAGCTACTGAGTTCTCAAACACATTTTAGATGACTTTGGCTTTTAAAAGACAAAACAGGGTTCATAATTTACTACCCAGATAAAAGATAAAATCCCATTACCTATTTTTGCTTTCCTAAGCGCAGGTACACGTGACCAAGTCAAAGCGATGGCAGCCCACAAGCAGCACTAACTCGAGCTAGGGAATTGGAGAGTGAGGGGTCAGCAAGCTACAGGCTTCAGGTCATATTCAGCCCTCTACTTACTTTTGTATAAATAAAGTTTTATTGGAACACAGCCATATCCACTTATGGGTTTACACTTCCATGCAACTATGCAGAGTACTTACAATAGACCATATAGCCTGCAAGGCCTAGATGTGGTCTCTATTAGGGCTTTTCACATGACTCGTGAAATTTAAGAATTTCTTTTTAAAATAATGAAAATGTGATTTACCACACAGCTTGAAATATTTAAAAAAGTGAGTGCTGTTTTTTAAAAACCAAATTTGATGTGTTTTAATCTGAACACACTTTAATCTGTTCTACTTCACTCCAAGGCTAAATCAGTGACTCCCAAACCTATGTGGGGACAGGCCTTGGACATCATCAAAATGCACCTTTGCAACTTACCTGAAAAGCTTTGAGAAGAAAAAGTGGGATGCATTCGCCTCTTAAAAACAGAAATGACGGAGGAAAAAGACATTCAAAACCACAAAAGCACATACCAAAGGTTAGAAAGTATTTAGAGCCAAAAGCATCTCATAATGCACAATTCATACTGTCAATAGAATATGCATTTAATTTAAAAAATTAGCTTAGGCCTCTTTGGGCTCTCCCAGCTTGGTTTGCTTTTTAGTTTTGTTTTTTTTTCCAGGATGCTGATATTAAATTTTAGATTCAAATCTACCCCAAATTCCTAAAACCCAACTATTTCCGTCCATAATGTGTTCATTAAAAAGTTTTCAGAGGGAGAAAAAAAAGTGATACAGAAAACACATTGATGATCAAGCAATTTAAAACAAAAAAGTAGATTTAATGCAATAACAACAATATAAGGATAAATAAATCCACAACAGACTTTAAAGTTTGAATTTTTTTTCCTTCTTTGCAGAGAGAATGGTTTTCTGAAAGCACACAGGACTGAAGATGTCAAAACAAAATTTTATTTCTTGGTGTCCAGGTGACACAGGCATGGTCTTCCCTGCTGCCCTCCTAACACTTGCCACTGGCCAAGGTGATAGTTTCTCTTGCTTAACTCAAGATGGATGTCAGTTTCAGGAGTAACTGGATGGTTTATTTCCTGAATCATCTTCTTGCGAGCCCATACTCTATAAAGTGGATGAGTAAGGCAATGTATTCTTGTTTGCCTTTGCCAAGCACCCACCACCCCAGCCTCAAACAAGCACATCATATACTCTCTCCATCCCTCCCAGGGGAAAGCCACCCTGGGAACAATGGAAGCAGATACCATGTTAACATCCCTAAGCACACTTCCAAGCCTTCATTTGAAAATGAGTATTTTTCTGCGAACTTGTTGATAAAACTTCTCAAGAAATATTTAATAACCTGAAGCCAAGTTCCCGTGCCTAATGCAGCAACACCCCTTCTTTTCTACCCAGCCCACTTCTTATATTGAGGGGAACCATAGTCACCTTCTGCACAAACTGAGGGTTCACTGTGATCTCCTGGTCCATGGCCTTCAGCCGCTCATCCAGCTCTATGCACTTCAGCATCTGAACGACAGGCACATTGGCATGTGGTGAGCAGCAGGTTTTGGTCAGTTCAATCTTTTTTAACCTAGACTATTAATGCAAATGCTGTGGAGGTGCACAATCCCCTTACCTGAAATCCTTGGGGCTAGGTGGGTTCTGGAATAAGAAAGTTAATACAGAACAAGTCTGGTACATTCCCTAACATCCTAGCAGTTTCTAGGTAGCAGCCCATAATCAAACACACGTTGGTACCTTTTGCAGTGAAACTGAAGCATATTCATATTAAACGAGAAAAATGAAGACTACACATTGTTTCAGGTGACATTTGCCATCAAATGAGTTACCAAAACAACTTAGTTTTCAGGGTTTGTTTTTTAATTTAAAAATTGCAAAAGTATTGTGGAAATATCCTATGTTACCATGTATTGCTTTAAGGATTCTGAGATTTAGTATTCCCTTCTCAGAGTTAAGAAACAAGGACCCAGCCCAGCACTCAGAGCAGCTCGCCCTCAGGAGACACTACTGCAGCCTGTGCAGCTGCCTGATGGGAGCCTCTGGGGAGGGCTTTCTCCTTAACTTCTCTAGCCACCTCACACTGCTCCTGACACAAGAGACGTTTCCTAGCCTCCTCACCTGTACCTCTGCAGACATTTCACCACAGAAACAAGGCTCTACATTGGAAATGTCAATTGGGTATAGATAAAATTATACTAGAACCTTCAAGTGTTTTTGGAGTTAAAATAGATTTTGGTGCGTTTGTGGTGATATCTAATCTACCATTTTTTTACAGCCATACAATCCAGAAGAGTTTTAAGCAGCCCATTTTGAAATTAACTTCCCAGGAACTAAGCTGTTCATTGATTGGAAACCACCTGTACTTAAAACTAAAATCATCCTGGAGCATAGGATTGTTATTACAAATAAAGTCACAACTTGGCATTCATGTTTACCTCCTGATCAATGTTATGGAGCATAGCTGGGTTATTATATTTTTCAGGGTTATCATGAAAACTGACCATACCATCCTTCTGATTAATACTTGCAAAAATCTCGCCATCTTCAATCTACAAAAAAAAAGAAATCAGGAAAGCAGCTTAGACTCAAACACTATGTGAATATCTAGTCATTCAATATAATTAGAGAAAAGCAGAGAAAATAACATGTTCATAAATAAACATGTAGTTTTAATCACCATTAACTGAACACCTACTATTTCCTAGGCACCATTATAGATGCTAAGAGATGCAAAACGGATATACACAAACTTTACATTTTCTTTTTTTTGAGACACAGTCTCAAGCTGTAGCCCTCGGTAGAATGCTGTGGTGTCACAGCTCACAGCAACCTCAAACTCTTGGGCTTAAGCAATCCTCTTGCCTCAGCTGGGACTACAGGCGCCCTCCACAATGCCTAGCTATTATTGTTTGGTTGTAGTTGTCACTGTTGTTTGGCAGGCCTGGGCTAGAATCGAAGTCACCAGCTCCAGTATATGTGGCTGGCACCTTAGCTACTTGAGCTATAGGCGCCAAGCCAAACCTTTACATTTTTTATTGAGGTGAAATCCATATAACATAATTACCCATTTTAAAGCGAGCAATTCATTGGCATTTAATACACTCATAATATTATACAACCATCTTCATCTACTCTAGGACATTTTCATCATCCCAAAAGAAAACCCCATATCCATTAGCAGTCACTACCCATTCATTCCCTCCTCCTCCAACCCCTAGAAACCACTAATCTGCCTCTTTGGGGGAGAGGGGGGAAGAAAAGGGAAGTTTATTAATTTGCCAGTAATCAGGTTGGCAAACTCCTGTCTTAAAAATACCAGCATCCTCCTTCTGAACAGCAGCACAGAGGTATTAAAGGTTCTGATTAATCCCATAATCCCCTATTAGGTTAAAACAACCTCATGGTACTTTCTGCCTCTATTGATTTGCCTTTTCTGAATATATCCTATAAGTAGAGTCGTATACTTTTGTGCCTGGCTTCACTTAGTACAATTTTTAGTTGCCCTTGCATTTTTAAACATCAACTTCATTGAGGTATAACTTACATTGCTATTACTTTTTCTTTCTTTAGACAGAGTCTCACTATATCACCGACAGTAAAGTGTTGTGACATCACAACTCACAGCAACCTCAAAATCTTGGGCTTAAGCGATTCTCTTGCCTCAGCCTCCCAAGCAGCTGGGACTACAGGCACCCACCACAACACCTGGATATTTTTTTGTTGTAGTTGTCACTGTTATTTGGCAGGCCCAGGCTGGATTTGAACCAACAACTCTGGTATATGTGGCTGGCCCCCTCGCTGCTGAGCTACAGGCACCAAGCCACCATTACATTTTAAAGAGTGAAACCTGATTCCATATAAAATGAAGTATTATTTTTTCAAGATCTTTAAAGTATGCTAATGGAACTTTAATGGGGATTGCATTACAATTATATATTGCTTTGGGTAGTATGGACATTTTAACAATGTTGATTCTCCCCAGCCATGAGCATGGTTATGTTTTTCCATTTGTTAACATTTTCAGCTATTTCTTTTCTTAGAGTTTCATAGTTCTCTTTATAGAGATCTTTCAGGTCCTTTGTTAGGTAAACTCCCAAATATTTCCTCTTCTTTGGCACTACTGTAAATGGAATAGAGTCCTTGACTGTTTTTTTTAGCTTGACTGTTGTTGTTGGTATATATAAAGGCTACCGATTTATGTGTTGATTTTGTAACCTGAGATGCTGCTGTATTCCTTGACCACTTCTAAGAGTTTTGTAGTCGAATCCCTGGTGTTTTCCAAGTATACAATCATATCATCTGTGAAAAGTGAAAGTTTAATCTCTTCTGACCCTATATGGATACCCTTGATTGCTTTCTCTTCCCTGATTGAGATGGCTAAAACTTCCATTACAATGTTAAAGAGCAGTGGAGACAATAGGCAACCTTGCCTGGTTCCTGATCTGGGTGGAAATGATTTCAGTTTAACTCCATTCGGTATGATATTGGCTGTGGGGTTGCTGTAGATGGCCTCTATCAATTTGAGAAATGTCCCTTTTATGCCAATTTTCTTAAGTGTTCTGATCATGAAGGTATAACTGCTAGGTCATAGAAGAAGCCCAAGTGCCCATCGACTCACGAATGGATCAATAAACTGTGGTATATGTACACCATGGACTATATGCAGCCTTAAAGAAATATGGAGACTTTACCTCTTTCATGTTTACATGGATGGAGTTGGAAAATATTCTTAGCAAAGTATCTCAAGAATGGAAAAGAAAGTATCCAACGTACTCAGCCCTACTATAAAACTAATTTACAGCTTTCATAGGAAAGCTATAATCCAATTTTAGCCCAAGAATATGGGGAAAAGGGAGAGTGAGGGTGATTGGTGGGATCACGCCTATGGTTTATCCTATAAGGGTACATGTGAAGCTCTCTAAATGTAGAATCTTAACATAATAACTAAGAAAATGACACGAAGGCTATGTTAACCAGTTGGATGAAAGTATTTCAAATTGTATATAGAAACAGCACACTGTACCCCATGATAGTATTAATAGTATTAATGTACACAACTATGATTTAATTTAAAAACAAACAAACAAAAAAAAAAAGAGTGAAACCTAACACATTTTCATTTCACCCCTGTGGAAACTCTCTTCTGATGCTTCGAGAAAACTACCACTGATTCCAAGGTAGTTTCAAGGCATATATTCTTTATTTGCATCAATGACTTAGGATTTGTTCAAAGGATCCTCAAAGTCAAATCCTGCCCATAAAGTCAATCCAGTCCTGAAGTTAAAAAGTGAGACGGCAATAAAAGTCTTAAACAGGGACGGCACCTGTGGCCTAGTGAGTAGGGCACCGGCCCCATATACTGGGGGTAGGTTCAAACCCAGTCCAGGCCAAACTGCAACAAAAAAATAGCCAGGAATTGTGGCAGGCTCCTGTAGTCCCAACTACTCAGGAGGCTGAGGCAAGAGAATCACCTAAGCCCAGGAGTTGGAGGTTGCTGTGAGCTGTGACACCACAGCACTCTACCAAGGATGATAAAGTGAGACTCTGTCTCTACAAAAAAAAAAAAAGTCTCAAACAAGTATTTTTATTCCTAACAAAAGGCTCCATGGTACAATAATGATTCATCTGTTAGTTAGAAGTAGAACTGAGCTTTTAAACTGGCCTCCTCTATATGTGGCAGGAACAGATGCTATTTAATAAAATTCCAACAAGCCCAACACATATAAATAGAATGCATATTCTCTATGTGACCACATAGAGATGCCTCTTTAAAAAGCAGATGGAATATACCAAAAAGGAATTTGGCCAGGCATAGTGCCTCATGCTTATAATCCCAGCACTTCGGGAGGCTGAAGCAGGAGGATTGCTTGAGGCCTGAGGTTCAATACCAGCCTCGGCAATGTAGCAAGACCCCCCCGCTCCAATCTCTATAAAAAAATTAAAAAATTAGACAAGCATGGTTGTACATGCCTGTACTCCTAGCTTATCAGGAGGTTGAGGTGAGATTACAGTGAGCTATGATCTCACCACTGCACTTTAGTCTGGGTGACAGAAGCAAGACCTATCTCAAGGAAAGGAAAGGTGGAAAGGAAAAGGGGGGGAAGGAAGAAGGGAAGGGAACAGGGAAGGGAGGAAGAAAGGGAGGAAGGAAGGGAAGAAAGAAGGAAGGACAGAAGGAACCTGGAGTAACCAGAACTGGAAACCCAAACATCCACCAAAGTAGAAGAGAGAGGTATACTCATACAGTGAATACAGTAGCCCTGATGCTGAGCAAAGAAGCCAGATCCCCCAAAATACAGACTATAATGTTTCTGTTTATAGAAAGCTCAAAAACAACTAAAATAGGACATATGAAACCAGAATAATAATCTTTCCAGCCAGAGACCAGGTCGGAAGGAGGCACAGGCATGTTAGTGGTCCCAACATCTTTACTTTGTGAAAATGTAGTTAGCCAGACACTTAAGTGTACTTTTCAAATGTTTACTTAGAAAAAAAAAATCTCTGCCCTTACGGACCTTTTTCTCCACAGCACGGTTTCCTCAAGCCTGGCAGCACTGACATCTTGGGCCAGACAACTCTTTGTTATGTGGGGCTGTCCTGAGCACTGCAGGACACTGAGCAGCACCCCTGGCCTGTATCCATTAGACGCCAGTAGTACTCTCGGCTGTAACCACCAAAAATGTCTCCAGAGACATTATCTAATGTCTCTTGGCGGACACAATCACCCCAGCTGAGAACCACAGCTTCAGAGCCTGTCAGGGTGCCTGGACCGGTCACATGGCATTCAAAATGTATCCCCTCACCCCTTGACTCCTTCAAAGCATTTTGCTAGCTTGTATGTCCTGAGTAGTGTCATAATCTCTCATGTGTTTCTTCTTATTCATCACTGAGGAGCGAGTTTCTTGAGGAAAGAGTTTGTAGCTTACTTACTCACTCTGTGTAACTTCTGTGTGAGTAGCAAGATGCTCTCAGCAGACACTCAAAGACTAGTGAAGTCAGATAGATATGGTCTTGTTTGGTTGTATGTATGCATGTTTTGAGTATGTTGAAGGATAAAAAAAACCCCTTCAGAACATTTGTAAACTATCTATCAAAATAAATACCTCATTACCACAAGGAAAACTAGTTTTATTACTCCTAATCCTGAAATCACAGGGGATATCATATGAAGTAGAACATGCCATGGGCTGAGAACACATTTGTTTTCAGTGGACTAAAACCAGGTCAGAGCTATCTAATTTACATAACTGAATAGGTAGGTAGATTTTAATTTTTTAGTTTAGTGGGCTATTATCTAGTCATTTAAATGATATTTATCCAAACAGCCTGGTTAGGGTAGAGCTAAGAGCAGGAGACACAACTGGGAAGTGATGAAGATGAGGGTTAGTGTACTGGTAATATTTTATTTCTTAAGCTGGGTGCTGAATATGTGGGTGGGTGCTCTAGCCTCCTTTATGTCAATGCTTCTCAGTATAATCAATGACCAACAACAGCTCTTGATGAGATAAGAGCTAACCAAGAACATAAATCAATGACATCACTAAGCAATTAAGCATACTGTGCAGTGGAGCAAGGCCTATGGTGACCTGATGTATACACGGGCACAGCCTGGGGTCACATCACAGGTCAGCAGAGAGTCATACTACTTCCTTTATGGCTCTGTATATCCCAAATATTTTCTGAGTGTTTTAAATGAGGTGTACAAACACTCTGACAATGAAAATATGTAAATATAATGAAAAAGGAATAAAAATAGGACATAACTGTGGTGTGTATCACACAAGTACACTACGACTAGAAAACCACACAGAATGATGAAATAGACCAATATGTCAACAGTTCTTGCCCCTGGAAGTTCCCCTTTGACTTTCTCATTTTTAATATTTTACACAATGAACATCTTTAACTTTTATAAGTACAAAAATCCACTAATTTGTTTTTAAATGAAAACACACCTACCATGTGCAGAACATATTTTTCTGCCTCTTGAGGTCCAGATAACTGCACACGACTTGCCATATCTTGTAATGATAGAGTTAAAAAAGTCTGAAAGTCAAAAGGAGAATTAATCACAGGCAGACACAACAGAGCAAAGACATTTTAGTAGACATGTACAGGGCTCTTGCCATTGCTGTTTGAAATTTGCAAAGATGACTTGAAATTAATAAACCCAGTGGTTGTAGTTATCAGTCTCCTAGAGTAATAACAAAGGGTTAATTTTCCATATAGTATATGACCTGAAAAAGAATCCAAGGTATATACATCATTATAGAGATTTTTTATCTTTTTAACTTCAATACTATAAATGTACTGTTACATAAAATTGAAAAGATTCACATTCATTCTTCAAAACTCAAAGTTAAGATTTTTAAACAAGGCTTGGTGCCTGTGGCTCAATCGGCTAAGGCGCCAGCCACGTACACCTAAGGTGGTGGGTTCGAATCCCCAGCCAGGGCCCGCCAAACAACAATGATGGCTGCAACCAAAAAATGGCTGGGCGTTGTGGCGGGCACCTGTGGTCCCAGCTACTTGGGAGGCGGAGGCAGGAGACTCCCTTGAGCCCAGGAGTTGGAGGTTGCTATGAGCTGTGATGCCATGGCACTCTACCCAGGGGGATAGCTTGAGGCTCCGTCTCA
>CAUYQV010132469.1:0-33767 GCA_963574575.1 Galagoides demidoff
CATGGAATACTATGCAGCCTTAAAAAAGATGGAGATGTTACCTCTTTTATGTTTACATGGATGGAGCTGGAACATATTCTTCTTAGTAAAGTATCTCAAGAATGGAAGAAAAAGTATCCAATGTACTCAGTACTTTTATGAGACCAATTTATAACTACTCAACACTTTCTTATGAAAGATAGATCACAACAATAGCCCAGCATGAAGGAGAGAAATGGAGGCAGATGGGAAGGGAGAGGGGTGGCTTAGTAGAGGGAGGGTGAATGGTGGGGACCACATCTATGAGGCATGTTGCAGGGATACAAGTCAAATCTATCAAATAAAGAACATAAATGTCTTGGTGCAGTGATTGGGTGGGTGAGGTGAAGGCCGTGTTGATTAATTCCATGTGAGCACTCAGAATTTTGTGGGAAGTCAGCATATTGTACCCCACAAATGCATAAATGTATTCATTATTTATGTGTATATGACTTAATAAAAAAATAAAACAATGAGCACAGTGTCTTGCAGAGAGTATTTAAAATGGGCTAAATATTCACTGAAAGTTAAGGAGAAAGTGTTGATAAGAGAAATATTTTAGGTAGAAAAAATTGACTGTTTAGTTGGTAGGATTGAAGATAGAACATATTATAAGAAAAGAGAATCAACTGATTTACTGACGTATTAATAAAAATCTACACTGGAGTCTACTGGAAGGAAAAATAAGAGAAAAAAGCAATGTAACGTTCTCTGTGTGTGCCATCCAAGTATCAAGCCTGCATCAGTTGGAGAATATGGGGATGAGGAAGTAAGTTTGTAATGAATATGAGACTTGGCTTTAGCAGTGTGGAGTTTGACACTGACAAGGTGAACCCCAAAGGAAATGTATGCCTGAGACATTGGTCTGTCGAGAAAGGTAATGTATGGACTTTATAATTTCTACACAGAAGCCATACTGGAAACAATAATAATAGTTTGATCTGTTCCAAACACAAAACACATGCTTATGAAGTTCAGGAGAAAAACTAACCCCAAGTAAATACAAACACATGAATGTCTCCAGGATGA
This sequence comes from Galagoides demidoff, assembly GCA_963574575.1. Classification (NCBI taxonomy): domain Eukaryota; kingdom Metazoa; phylum Chordata; class Mammalia; order Primates; family Galagidae; genus Galagoides; species Galagoides demidoff. The sequence goes on from CAUYQV010132469.1 coordinate 1,048, forward strand.
AATGGTACTCCTACCTCTAAAGTGGGATCAGCAGGCGAGGTCCCACGGATTACCCTAACCTCTCCTACTGTGCATATGGCAAGTGTACATGTCAAATATATTAATAGTAGAGTATAAATATCTAAATACAAAAAATAAGTGACGTGAATGATATGTTAACCAGTTTGATATAAACATTCAAAGTTGTATATAAAAGCATCACATTCTACCTCATTAGGGCAGTAATGTACACAGTTATAATCCAATAAAAATAAATAAAGAAAGTGGCATCAGGACCATTCATCAAGCTATCCCTCTTTCTAGCTCCATATTTGCATTTCACTGAAATGGCCTCTAGGTGGAGGCAAAGCATCATAATATTCCTGCTGCTTTCCGAGGTGAAATAATTTCAAGAACAAATTCAAGGCTGTTGACTGTTGACTTGACCAAATAAATTTTGCTTTATAATTTCCATAGACTGAATGTGTAAAAATGTCCACAAGCAAGACTACATGTTTCCTGTATTTCCCTAGAACCATGGGCCGGTTATCATGGAAAACTGTTAGCTGCTTTCTTGGAATAATTAGCTATAGTAAAATAGAATAATTGAGTTATCTTCTCTGAGGTCACTGTTGTTTAGACTTGCTTGTTGTACAGACACTTTTTACCTTTTCCAAGTGGCAAACTTATATGCCATATTAACTATTATTTTAATACTGAACAACATAACTTTCAGGAAAAATGACATGTAGAGTTCTTTTTACAACACAATTAAATCAGCTGCTTTGAACATACTAATCTCAACCCAAAACAGTTTTGTGTCCCCTCTTTACATGTAGTAATATTGTGAGCCCAACAGAGTCTCTTGGTTTGGAACCCTCTGTGTACTGCTTCTAGTTTATCTAAGGATGTTTAGAGGGCAAATTTGGCATCTGTCCCTGAAGCCACTTTCCTTAGAACATGACTTGTTTAATTAAATTCCAGTCAACTAATCACAGAAATTAAAGTTGACAAACAGCTCTTTTCTTATTAAGTGTTGGGGGAGGGGTGACAGGTGATAGGAGGAGAAAAAGAGAGGAGAGAGAATGATATTAGAAACATATATTGTGCCATCTCCAAAATGATTTCTGAGGGTCATTATACCTATTTATCAAACTTTTTATTGGAGGATAAGAAAGAAAAGTATATGTATCATAAATATACAGCTGTATAAAAATTCACAATACCCCGGAAGCTCCCCTTAATGTAAGTCTGTATCATACAGAATATACTCTCATGTGGTTGGCTTCGTTTGATTAATATCAAGTTTGTGAGAGTTATTATTATTGTACATGAACAGTTAACAGCTTCTTCATTTTTACAGCAGTATGTAGTAGTCCGTTGTGTAAAGACATGACAGTTTATTTATCTCTTTATTCATTCTACTGTTAATGGACATTTGGGTAGTTTCAAGTTTTGGACCACTACAAATAGTGCTAAGAGCATTCTGATGTATCTATTATTGAATGCACGCATACATTTATGTTAAGTATGCAACTAAAGATAGAATTGCTGGATCACGCATTTGTTCAATTTTAGAATAGTACTGAAAAGTTTATATCAACAAATAGTTTTCCAAAATGATTGTCCCAACTTATTTTTTCACTAACAATATATAAAAGTTCCAGTTGCTATAAATACTTGCCAACATTTGGTATTTTTTCTCCTTTTCATTATAGTTGTTCTGGTGAATATATATTGTGTATTAATATACATTTCCTGGGTGATTAATGCAGTATAGGATATTTTCATATGTATATTGACCATTTTGAAACATTGTTTTTGAACTCCATTAGTTTGCACTTTATACTTATTATATTGCCTCTCTCTCTCTCTCTCTATTTATTGAGACAGAATGTCTTTGTCACCCTTGGTGGAGTGCTGTGGCATCATAGCTCACAGCAACCTCAAAGTCTTGGGCCCAAGCGATTCTCTTGCCTCTGTCTCCCAAGTAGCTGAGACTACAGACACCTACCACAGTGCCCAGCTATTTTTACAGATGGTGTCTCACTTGTTCAGGCTGGTCTTGAACCCATGAGCTCAGGCATTTCACCCACCTCAGCCTCCCCACAGTGCTAGGATTACAGGCTTTAGCCACTGTGCCCAGCCTATTTTGGCTATAAGTCATATGTAAAGAAAACATATATGATAAATAATTTCTTCCAACCTATGGATTTTATTTTTGCCTTTTTGGCTTAGGATATATAAAAGCTAAATTTCTTAATTTCAAAATAGTTTCTATATCATCTTCCTTTTATAACTATTACTTTTTGCTTCCTGTTTTTAAGAAGTCTTTGCTTACCCAAGTCATAAAGGTGTTCTCTTTTGTTTTCTTCTAAATGTTTTATCGTGCACTGGTCACATTTAAGTCTGAAAATCTATGTTCACAAGGTTTTTGAGTACAATGGGGAGGTAGCAAGTAAACTGAATTTCTACAGCATAGCTATTCAGATGACTCAGCAACATTTATTGATGAGATGGTTCTTTTCCAGTCAACTATAGTATCCTCTTTATCATAAATTAGGTGAGTGACTTGTGTTGGAGTTTGTTTCTGGCCTTCATTCTAATTCATTGATTAGTTTGTCTATTCTTATATAACTGCCATACCATCTTAATTACTACAGTTTTACAATAGTTCATGGTAGTTGATATTATAAGCCCCCTGGAGGTGGTGTTTTTTCAAGAATTGTTGTGACTCTTCTTATCCTTTTTTATTTCTATGACAATTCTGGAAACAGTTTGTCAAAATGTGCTCCAGTCTTGCTAGACTGACTGGGATTATGTGAAATCTATAGATTATTTGGGAAGAAATTGACACCTTTGTAACATTTTAGACTTTCAGGCAATGGATATGATATATCCTTCCATCTACTTGAGACTTCTTTTAACTATTTTTTTTCCTTGTACAGGTCTCACATATAAATTGCTAGATTTTTTTCCTAGTTATTTGCTGTGCTTTAGTGCCATTGTAAATGGTGTAGTTTTTAAAAATTTCTTCTTCATTTGATTGTCACTGGGGTATACAAGTGCAGTTGTATCTTGCATTTTTCCCTTGTCTCCAGTGATCCTGCTAATTTCTTCAGGATTCTGTTACACCCCCAACCACTTCATCTGCAAACAGGTCCAGTTTCACTTCTTTCTGAATCTTAATCCTTTCACTTATTTTTGTAAATCTTCCTGCACTTTTTAGGACATTTATTACAATATTAATCATACACATCTCTTTCTTGATCTTTAAGGAAAAACTTTCAATAATTTGCCATTAAATGGTGAAATTAAAACATATGTTGAAATATATGATTTTCATAGATTTTTTAAAATAAAATTAATTAAGCTGTCTTCTGCTTATAGGTTGTCTAGCATTTTTGTCTTGTATAGTTGTCAATTTTAGGAAATTTTTTTTCTACATTTATGATTATGTAACTTCTTCTATTTTTCTGTTTAGTGGGTGAATTATATCAGTTGATTTATGAATATTACAACAATTTGACATGCCCCAACTCAATGACTCTTGGTAATAACACATTAACTTTTATTGTTGATTCTATATTCCAATATCCACTTAGAATTTTTGAATCTATATACATGAAAGCAATAAGTTTATAATTTTCTTTTTGGTAATGTTCTTGTCTTTTTTTGCTATCAAATTGTGCATAAAAAGAGTTGGAAAGTCTTTCTTTTTCTATTCTCTAGAAATGTTTGTCAAATATGAAGGATATTTCAGTCATAACTATTGGTAATAATTTACAAATAAAGGCAACTGGAGCTGAAAGTTTCCTTGTGGGAAGATTTTACCTAAGTAAGTTTTTACATTGACTTATTCAGATTTTCTTTTCTTCTTTCAGCTTCCCCTTGCAGCTTTATTAAGGTACAATGGACAAATGAAATTATATACATTTAAAATATATAATGTGATGTTTTGGTATACATATACATTGTGAAGTGATTACCACAACAAGCTAATTATCACATGTATCACCTCACATAGTTGTATTTTGTGTGTGTGAGTGTCTCTGTGTGCGTGTGTCTGTCTGTGATAAGAAAACTGAAGCTCTGTTTTCTAAGCAAATTTTAGTTAATGATACAGTGTTAATAACTGTGGTCACCGTGCTGCACATTAGAACCTACTCATTTTATAACTGAGAGTTTGTGACCAACAATTCTCCAACCCCCCAGCCAGCCGTCTTTTTGCTTTATGAATTTGACTGTTTTGGATTCCACCGTTGATGAAATCATGCAGGATGTGCCTTTCTGTGTTTGGCTTATTCACTTGTCATAATGTCCATCAGTTTTGTTCATGTTTTTTACAAATAGTATAATTTTCTTCTTTTTTAAGACTAAATAATATTTCTCACACACACACCATATTTTCTTGTCCATTCATCTATTAACAGACATTTAGATTGATTATCTTGGCTATTGTGAATAATGCTGTCGTTAACAGGGGGTGCAGGTATCTTTTCAATTTACAGATTTCATGTCAAATTTTCTATTTTTTCTTAATTTAGTCCCAGTAGTTTGTGTCTTATTTTTTAAATTTCAGTTTAATATAATATATAATATTATAATATTAATATATTAATATAACGATTATAATATCAATATAATATTAATATTTAATATTTGGCGTTACATTGTTTGTGTTTGTTAGGTAAAGTCCAAGTTACAGTCGAGCCCTTCACCCAGGAGGTGTGCCATATACCGGTACATTGTATCTATTAGGTGACACTTTACCAAGCCCTCCCCGTCTTCCCCACTACCTGACTTTTGGAATTTAATTGTGTTTCTCTCTCACATGGGCCAGTATTTGTTCATCTACTAGTTGCATGTTAGTACTGAGTTCACTGGATGCTCACTTTTCCATTATTGTGATACTTAGGAGGATGTACTCCAAATCCACCCAGGTAAACACAAAAGATGTAAAGTCTCCATCTTTCTTTGTGGCTGAACAGTATACATATACATACACACAGTAAACATACATTACTGTTTATTTATCCATTCATGGGTTGATGAGCGCTTGGAAATAGGTATCTTTTTAAGACTCTTTTTCCAGGTGATCAAATTTTTTGGTGCAACCCTGCATAATATTCTCTTATCATTCTTTGTATATCTACAAAGTCAATAATCATGTCCCTACTTAAATTATCATCTGAGTAATTTAAGTTTATTTATTTATTTATTAAATCATAACTGTATACATTAATGCATTTATGGGGCACAATGTGCTGATTTTATATACAATTTGTAATGCTTACATCAAACTGGTTAACATAACCTTCACCTCACTTAATTATTGTGTTAAGACATTTAAACTCTACATTTGAGAGATTTGACATGTACCCTTGCAATATGCACCATAGGTGTGGTCCCACTGACTACCTTCCCTCCATCCAACCTCCTCCCTCCACAACCCTCCCTCTCTTCTTCCCTCCTTCACCCTGGGCTATATTTGTGTTTTGTCTTACATATGAAAGTGTGGGTGATTATATATTGGTTTCATAATAGTACTGAGGAGATTGGATACTTTTTATTCCATTTTTGAGATACTTTACTAAGAAGAATATGTTCCAGCTCCATCCATGTGAACATAAAAGAGGTAAAGTCTCCATATTTTTTAAGGCTGCATAATATTCCTTGGTATGCATATACCACAATTTATTAATCCATTCATGGGTTGATGGGCACTTAGGCTTCTTCCATGACTTGGCAATTATAAATTGGGCTGCAATAAATATTCTGGTGCAAATATCTTTATTGTAATTTTTCTCTAGTTCAGAGAATCAAACTAAATGTCCATTATTAGATGAATGCATAATGAAAATATGGTGTTCAGTCTATCTACATGTTCATCAATTTTTTTTCTGAAAACAACTTTTAGTTTCATTGATGTTCTTCTATTTTTCTGTTTTCTATTTTACTTTTTTTCTGAACTAATCTTGTTATTGCTTTCCTTCTGCTTACTTGTATTTCATTTGTTCATTCTTTTCTAGTATCATGGGTTGCAAATTTGGTTATTGACCAAGATCTTTCGTCTTTCATAACACAGGCATTTGCAATTGTAACTTTTTCTGGAAGGACTTAGTCGATTGTTTCCCAAGCACTTGGGGGATTTTCTGTTTTCATTTTTATTAATCTTAAATATGTCTTCATTTTCTTGTGATTTATTCTTTCAGCTATTGGGTATTTATGGACAGGTTATTTAATCTCGACATATTTGTGAATTCCCCATTTCCATTTGTTATTGATTTTAATTTTATTTCTTGTAGTGAAAGAAAAATATTTTGTATAACTTAAGTACTTTAAAATCTATCAAGACTTGTTTTGTAAGCTAACTTGGGCTCTATCCACATTTCTATGCCCTTGAGAAGAAAGTACATTCTTGTTGTCATTGTGTGGAATGTTTTACAGGTGCATGTTAGGCATGATTGGTTTATAGTGTCTATCAAATTGATTTCTATGTTGCTCTTAGGTCAAATTATTTTAACCTTATTGAAGTTTTATCTTTCTGTTCCTCAGACTAAATGCTCTCAACAGAACTATCTTCAAGTTAATTGATTCTTTCTCCTGCCACCTGAAATCTGGTAAGTCCGTTTAGTGAATTTTCCATTTTAGCCACAATGCTTATTACATCCGAAATTTCTATTCTACCAAAACAATATTTATTGATTTATTGATCTCCTCCCTATGTTGAGACATCTTTCTCACAGTTTTTTGCCCATTAGATAGGTTTATTTTGTTTTTATGAATTTATTGAGTCTTTGTCGATTAAATTCCGTGTCTCAACTTTCTCAGGGACATTTTCTATTGACTGCATATTTCCCTATATATGGATCATGATTTCTTGTTTGTTTGTGATAGGGCCAAAGGTTGGGACCTGTCCAAATAGAACTGTCCTGCCCAGGAAAGAACCTCCCACCCAGTAAGGAATGTCCCACCCAGGAAGGAAGGAATGCACCAATCCATATCCCTTTGAATTCTTATATTCCTACCCACCTTACATCACATGCTGACTTCTTTTTCAAATTCATCCCACTCACACCGAAGTGAATAAAAGCCATGTTGCTCACACAGAACATGGACTTTGCTTCCTTTTATTCATATCTCAGAATAACCTCTCATTTTCAGTCCTTAACTTCTCATTTTGGTGCTGAGAACCCAGGATGGGGAGAAGCCCCCTTGGCAAGCCAAGATACAACCTGTTGAACCCACTCCCAATTAGGTGGACTCTTGTTCTGATGATATGAACATAAATCGTGGACCCCTCTGACCCCTACCCAGAATTCATCCATTTAATAGTGAGGTGAACATTCATCTATAACCCCTTACTGAACCTTTTTAACCAACCCCACTCTCTCTCTTCCTCCATTTCTGGACCTTTCAAGCATCCGTATAGGACCCCTCTTTGAGACTTTTTAACTTTTCTTTCCTTTCTCCACTCTGGGCCAAAAAGCTCCTTTAGTCCATGCCTCCTAAATCCAGTGCTAGTCATGGACTAACCCTAGTGGGTCAGACTCACCAGTCAAGTGCCTTGTGAGTAGGGATGCCCTCCAGTGAACCTGGACACTCTTTTCTGGCTAGTTAAAGTTCATTCAAGGAGCTTGAGTGACCAGCTCTCCAGCCCCAGACTTGGCAACTTCCTTCTTTCTCCCCCTGGTAAGTTCTTACTTCATCCTTGTTTTAACCTCATTTATTTTCTACCTCCAGTTTTTGATATGGGGACTGATCAGTCATGAATTCCCTCTTCTTCATCTTTAAGGTGCCTCTTAACTCACCTCAAGCCTCTAAACTTTTATCCTGACCTTAGACCTAAATGTCTCATCTTTTTCTGTAATATGACCTGGCCTATGTACAATGGCTCCCTATGGCCTGCGAATGGCACCTTTGACTTTTCAATCCTCACTGACCTCGAAAATTACTGTCAGAGATTAGGCAAATGGTCAGAAGTCCCTTGCATTCAGGCCTTCCTCTTCTTCTGAAATATTCCTTATTTGTATTTGTCTTGTGAACCCTCTCAAATTTTCCTTGTGTGGTGCCCTAACCAGCCCTCTCTGAATCCCCTGATTCTCCATTTTCTTCCTTCGACCCAGGAGACAACCCTCCCTCTTCTGTCCCTCTAACCCTCCCCAAGCCTCCTCCCCATTCACAGAATTTCACCCCATCCACCCTCTGTCCACCTCCCCCCCACCTGCCTTCTACTACACATGGACAAAAAAGATATCAGTCTCAGAACAGAAAGGAAAGATGTTGGACCCTACTTCCCCACCTCATCCTAGATCTGGCCACACAATTGGACCTTCCACTTCCAGACCACCACAACCTCCATACCGCCTCCGAGAGGTTTCAGGAATGGAAGGTATTGTCAGGGTTCATGTCCCGTTTTCTGTCTCATATCTGTCCCACATAAGTCAGAAATTAGGTTCATTCTCCACAGATCCCACAAAATACTCTCAAGAATTTAGATACCTAACCCAATCATATGATCTGACCTGGCATGATTTATATATCATCCTCACCTCCACCCTAACCTTGGAGGAGTGGGAGGAGATCTGGACTCAGGCCCAGGTTCATGCTAAAGATCTATAGTGGACAGACCAAACCCTGCTGGAGGGCACTAGAACTGTCCCCTGGGAAGATCGCAATTGGAATTATCAAACTGATGCTCCCAGGGTCCGCCTCCATAACCACATGGTCCAGTATATTAGAGGGACTAAAAAAAGCAGCCCATAAGGCCATCAATTATGAAAAATTGAAAGAACTCATAAACAGGATAAAAATCCTGCCCAATTTTTAGCATGTCTTAACCAAGCCTTCCACAACTATACCATCCCATTGCCAAAGAGTAACAAGGGCAGATTCATTATCAACATGCATTTTATCTCTCAGTCTGCACCCAATATCTGGAAAAAAACTCCAAAAATCCCCCCAGGGCCCACAGACCTCCCAACAAGATCTCACTCACCTGACCTTCAAGGTCTTCAATAACACAGAAGAGGCCTCTAAGCAGCAGCACCTATCAGAGCTCCAGTTATTGGTATTTGCCATTAGTCAACCCCCAGCTACTTCTCTAAACACCTCTGGACAGTTGGAAAAAAGAAAACCTCCCCTGAGACTGTGCTTCAACCGTGGTATACCTGGTCACTAAGCCAAGCAGTGCCCAAATCCAGCCCCCCCCCCAAGCCATGTACAGCCTACAGAGGTCCTTACTGGAAATCTGACTGCCCAAGTCCTTCTGAGGATCCAGTTCACAGTCACTCTCAGGACTTAACTGAACTCTCAGTAACTCTCAGCCCTAACTTCTTGGGCTTTGCTGCTGAAGAGTGATGGTTCCCAGAAAGTCAGCAGGCCCCTTAGATGATCATCAGGGCTGACCTCCAGGTATCTCTGTTGGTGGAAGGTAAACCAATCTCTTTTCTGATTGATACTGAGGCCATATATTCCACCTTGCCCTGCTCTAAGGACTCCTTACAACAAACAGAGATCTCAGTGGTGAGTACTAATGGCAATTTGCTATGCCCTCATGCTACTCCACCCTTGAGGTGCTCACTTTCTAGACACTCTTTTTCATATTCATTCCTTATCATTCCTTCATGCATCATTCCTCTACTACACAGAGATATCCTCTCAAGATTACAAGAAACTCTGACAATTCCTGCCAACTTCCTCCTCTTACTACCCATCCTGCTCCTCTCTAACCCCTGCCCTACAACTCCTCCATCTCTCAATCTGACCTCCTTGTAGACCCTGTTGTGTGGGATACCTCTCTTCCTTCTATAGCCTTCCATCATTCACCCATTCTCATTGCCCTCTGACCCCAACATTCATATTCTTCCCTTAAACAATACCCAATCCCCATGGTGGTCTTCAGGGGTGTTAAACCACTCATCCTCAAACTCCTGTAGGCTGGTATTCTCAAACCTACTAACACCCCCTACAATACTCCCATACTTCATGTAAAAAAAAAAAAAGGCCCAATGGTTCATATCAGTTAGTCCAAGATTCACAGGCCATCAGTGAAGTTGTTCAACCTATTCACCCAGTAGTCCCTAATCCCTGTACCCTTTTATCTACCATTCTTTCCAAAACCTCCCACAACACAGTTGTAGATCTCAAAGACACCTTTTTTACCATCCCCATCCATGAGCTCTCCCAACCCCTCTTTGCCTTCACCTGATCTTGATTCCTCCACCAGCCAACAACTCACCTGGACAGTACTCCCACAAGGGTTTAAAGACAGTCATTGTTACTTCAGTCAGGCACTTCAGGCCAACCTCCAGCAGTTAACTTTACTGAAAAATTCTATAGTTCTTCAGTACATAAATGACCTTCTTTTGTGTAGCCCCTCCCCCACTGCCTCCCAGCAAGACATTATTCTCTTACTCTCTTTTCTCACCATCAAGGGGTATAGCATGCCCTCTACTAAAGCCCAGTTAACCTCTCTCTCTTTCCAATATCTTGGTATCCTCTTACAGGAATGATAAAAACTCATTACCCCTGACCTCATTCAGGCCATCTCCTCCTTACCCTTTCCCCAAACAAAAATGACACCCTCTCCTTCCTGGGGGTTCAAGGATATTTTAGAGCAGGCGTCCTCAAACTATAGCCCGTGGGTTACATGCAGCCCACCTAGGACATTTATCTGGCCCACCAGGTGTTTTTGCCACCACTGCCTGTCCTGCTTAGCAGCCAACTCATCCCGGGGCCTACAACGGTCTAAGGGACAGTGGACTGGCCCCCTGTTTAAAAAGTTTGAGGACCCCTGTTTTAGAGCCTGGATTTCCAATACTGTGGCATCAGCTAAACTTTTATACACAGCTGTTGAAGATTCTCCAACCGACCTCCTCAACCCACACTAGCTTTGGTCAAGTTCTTTCCTCTGCCTACAATCCTCTCTGTCCCAATCACTGTCCCTCCATCCCCCTGATCCCTGCTATCCATTTTACCTCTCAGTGTTAGAACACCAAGGATGTGCAGTAGATATCCTGACACAGAAACCTCACAATAATTACCTCCCAATAACATTCCTCTCAAAACAGATAGAATTAACAGCCCTTGGCTGGCCACCTTGCCTTTGAGCAGTGCCAGCCATGTCTCTCCTTTTCCTGGAGGCCCAGAAACTTACCCGCTATGCCCCCACATATCTACTTACCCCTCATAACATTCCATCCCTCTTTAAACACTAGCACTTATCAGCTTTAATTTCTGCACCTCACTTACTCCAACTCCTAATCCTCCTGATAGAAAACCCAGACCTTAACTTTCTCCCTGTCCAAGCATATAACCCCTCAGCTCCACTAGCTGCCCTCCACTCACATGACCCTCACACTTTTCAGAACTCAGTCTATGATTGCTGGCCTTTAATCATGGTAACACTACATCTTTTTCCCAACATCTCCCTCTTTTCCTTACCTAAACCCAAAGACACCTGTTTTATCAATGGCAGTTCTTCTATACCTACTCACCTCTCACTCCACTGCCAAGGCAGGCTTTGCTATTATAATTTCTTCCCGCATTATCACCTCCATTACTCTGCCCCCGTCACTCCTCACAACAGGCAGAACCTTAGACCTCATTAAAGCATTACAACTCACACGAGGCCACCCCTTTAACATGTACACGGATTCTAAGTATACTTTCCACTTAATCCATCACTATGCAGCAATGTGGCAAGAAAGAGGATTCATTACCACTGGAGACTCCTCTATTGTCAATGCCACACTCAGTAAAAACCTCCTACATGCAGCCATTCTCCCAAAGGAAGTAGTCATCATCCACTGTAAAGGCCACCAAAATAAAACAGGTCCAATTTCTAAAGGGAATCAAAAGCTGAAATAGAAACCAAATGGGCAACTCAATGCCCTTACAACCCACCCCCACCCCAGAAGGCCAGTACTTGTCCTTAGATAGATTCTCTCCAGTATATACATACAAAGAACAAGACAATTACTGACATCTTCCCACATGGGGAAGATGGTTTCTTCAACAGGGAAAATTTATTTTTTCTTCTTAATCACAAAATATCTTCTCTTCCCTGTATAGTATCCTTCATGTTGGCTTCAAGCTTCTTTCTACCCTTCTTTCTCTGCTCCTTTCTCACCCATGATTATCTTCCTTTTTAAAACAGATAACCTAGTTTTGCACAATCTGCACCTGGGTCTCACGCCTTTTCCCACACATCAGGCCCAGGGCCAGACCCATAGAGAAGGCTGGCAAATTGACTTCACCAACGTGCTTCCTGTATGAAAATATAAACTTCTTCTAGTTCAGGTTGACATCTTCTCAGGATGGGTCGAAGCCTTCCCCACAACAAGTGAGAAAACCCATAGAGTTGTCTCCACCCTCCTCCACCACACTATTCCTAGATTCAGTCTCCCCCACTCCATTCAGAGTGACAGTGGCCTAGCTTTCATTAACCAGATCACCTCCCAAACCTTATTCAGTGACACTTATATGTGCCTTATAGGCCCCAATCATTAGGAAATGTATAACAAATGAACAACATCCTTAAACAACATCTCACCAAATCAGTACTCCAACACAAACAAGATTGGATTATACTCCTCCTCACTGCTTTACTCCACATTTTCTCTACCCCTTCCAAACCCCTCTTTTGTAGCCCTTTTGAAATAACTTGCAGCAATATTATTATTCTGAGCCCTGGGCCCCATCCAGACTTTATCATAGGAACTCTCCCTAGAACCTGATGAAGGCCTGGAAAGAGTAGCAGAGTATTTAGTAACTCTATAATCCCAAATTAATCTTTTATCTGTAGTAGTCCTCCAAAATAGCCAAACCTTAGTTTTAATTACAGCAAAAAAAAAAAAAAAAGGAAGCACATACATTTTTCTGGGAGAATAATGTTGTTTAATTATAAAACAGTCAGGAATTATCATGGGCAAAGTAAAACATCTCTGAGAATGAATCAGACAGAGACAAACAGATCTTGAATCATCTAATCCCTGTTCCTTAGTCAACTCCTAGTGTTCTTGATTTTTTTCTATTTTAGGTCCACTAATTATGATCTTTATAATTCTCAGTTTTGCACCAGTAATCTTCTCCCTCATCTCCAGATTTATTGACCAGGCAGTCACCTGGAAAACAACTGCTCATATCTTCACCCTATGTTGATATCAAGCAGTTCAGACTGAAGACCCAGGAGTGTTCTTGCAAACACCACTCCCTTCTCCCTTCCTTTTTTTCCTTATAGGCAGTACACACTGACCCTCAACCACAGAAAGCAATCAAAGAGACACCACACCATTACTCTGCCTCCTTATAGGGCCAAATGTAGAAACCTGCCCAAATAGCACCATCCTGCCTAGAAAAGAACATCCTGCCCAGGAAGTAATGAGTCCATGAACATTCTGCCCAGGAAGAAAGGAATGCACCAATCCCTTCCCCATCTGAGCTCTTATGTTCCCACCTGCCTTAACCCACATGCTGACTTCTTTTTCAAATTCAGCCCACTCACACCTGAGTGAATAAAGGCCATGTTGCCCACATAGAACCTGGACTCCACTTTTTTTTATTCATGTCTCAGGATAATCTCTCATTTTCAGTCCTCAGCCTCTCAGTTTGCATGTCATTTAACCTTTTATTGAAAACTGGACATTTTACATAACATTATGAATTGACTATGGAAATTAGAGGCATGTTTCAACTGATAGTTGCTACAGTTGTTTGTTTAAGGACTTTCCTCAATAAGATTTCTAAAAGTCTGTATATCTTTTCTGTTGTGCAGCCACTGTAGTCTGTCTAATTAGTGTAGTCACAAGATAATGTATAAATGGAAATGTCCTTAAATGCTTTGACCCAATAAGTCCGCCAGCCTTTGTTGATGGAATGTGTGTGTGTGTGGGTGGGTGTGTTTATGCTGGGGCACACCTTCAGTGCTCTGACAGGCAGTTTACAACTTTACATTCAATTCTGGCTACACAGAGCCTCAAAAGCCACACAAAAGTGAGATCTCAGGGCCTTCTCAGATCTTTGTCTGAGGGGCTTTAGAGGGGCTTTATCAACACATGTAAACATTGTAACCTAGTTTTTTGTACACATATTAACCTGAAATTGAAAAAAAAAATGAAACCATACACACAATCCCGTGCATGCACATAGCCTTGCACATGAAAGTGACCCTGTGGACTTCCAACATTATCTCTGATTTTTCAAAAACCCATAGATACATCTAATTCCCCAGCTTTTCCTTTTAAATTTATTGTCAGCCACTTGTTTGCCTCACCTGACATCACTGCCTCAAGCAGTGACAACACAAAACAATTATCTTCTGGTTTCTTTTTGACAGATGGCCACAGAAGAAAGGTTTTTTGCCCTGAGAAAGCCCTGAGTCAGGTCAGATAAAAATAAGTCCTGACAATGGGGCTTGTAAGTGAGCTTCCACACAAGGCCCATGTGGTAAAAATGCTCTGGAGAAGGGACTTTTGGGTAGCTCCAGCCACATTCTGCCACATTCTGAATCCTCCAGTGCTTTGTTTTTATTTATTTATATATTTTATTTTATTTATTTTTTATTATTTATTTATTTGTTTTATTTTTTCTTTGCAGTTTTTGACCAGGGCTGGGTTTGAAAGCACCACCTCCAGCATATGGGGTCAGCACCCTACTCCTTTGAGCCACAGTGCCACCCTCTGTTTTTTTATTTATTAATGTATTTATTTTTACAGATATGGTCATTAGCTTTCAAGACTCTTGGTTTTCAAAGCTGCTATGAAGCTGATGTATATAGATGGAATTAGGGTAGGTTGAAATGTCAGGATGCCTGAAATTTGCTGTTATTACTGGTATATCAATTTTTATCAGTATTGTTTTTCTTAATAAATATTCCTTGAAGTATTACAATTAATTTGCAATTCTCTTGCCTTTAGTGTTTTTTTTTTTTTTTTTTTTTGCCTGGGCTGGATTTGAACCCACCACCTCCGGCATATGGGGCCGGTGCCCTACTCCTTGAGCCACATGCACCGCCTGCAAAATTCTCAAAGTTTGATTTTGATATTTTTTGCCGATGTTATCATTCCTTTGATGGAAGAATAGCTCTTCAGAAGTCTCCACCATTCTGCTCCAGTTTTCAGCTCACTTCTCTGTCGTTTCTTCCTTTCTGGAATTTTTCCCTTAAATGCATGTTCTTTGGGTAGCCAAGAATTCTTGACAATTTTTCCTCATCTCTAAAAATGCGTCTGCACTTTCTACTTTACCTCCATCCACTTGCACTCTGATAGAAAATTTCCCACAGGGGAAGCCACAGGTGATCGTGTAGTTAGCATGTGTGTTTATTCCTCCCAAGGGTTACAGATCCTTGATCACTGCCTCATCGCTTGCCTCTCAGTGTTGCAGATAACTCTTGTTTCTAGATTTTATAGTCATTTTGGTATCAGGGTTAGTACAATCTGAGGTAATACATCATTGCTATAAGCCTAAGTGGACCTCTGCTTATATTTTCTACTTTCATTTTCTCTGTAGGGAATTGATTACAAAGAAACAGCATATCCATACAAAGCAGTGCTTTGCAGCCTTGACAAGAAAAAAAATAAAGAAAATGTTTATGTCTACTTATTTAAAGTGATCTGTAGAATCACTTGTTAATTATAATCAAGGAGTAGGAAAGTTCTCATTATGATAACTGCATCCCCTTTGCCTCTGATGGTCCAATGTTGTTCTCTAACTTCTGTAATGCTGTTTGATATTCTGGAACCAGTACCATGGAAATCTTCCAGGAAAGCTATTCCTTTCAGGAAAATACAGGCACTAAAGATGACTTCTAAAATATGTACATGATAAAAAAAAAAAAAGTAGAGAACCACTTCGGTGACATTTTTAAGAATGCAGTAGTTTGGAACAGTGGTATCAAACTATTTGATATCAAGAACCCTTATATCCTCTTAAAATGGATCCAAAAATATCCCAGAGAACTTTTCTCCATATGGCTTATCACTATTAATATTGAACACATGACAAATTTAAACTGAAAAAATAAAAAGCCATTTATTTGTTCATTTCAAAATAAAAATATGTGCCACATGTTATCATAGTCTTATGAAAATAGTTATACTTTTTTTAAAGTACACAAAAATTAGATCAATATTGTTTTATTTTTTAAAAATCTTTCAATGTTTCCCTTTATAATACACATTCGGATTTTCAAAGCTGCTTCTATGTTCAATATGTTGCATCGTGTTGTTTTGATTGAGGTAGATGAAGAAAAATCTATCCTCGCACAGATACTGTGTTTCCCCCAAAATAAGACTTCCCCCAAAATAAGCCCTAACAGGATTTCTATGCATTTGTTAAATATAAGCCCTACCCTGATAATAAGACCTACTGATGGGAGTAGCTATGCAGATATGCTGCATAGCCATGCCATGCTTTTCAGCGCTGAGAGGAAGACATCCCCTGAAAATAAGCCCTAGTGTGTCTTGAGAAAAAATAAATATAATACAGTGGCTTATTTGGGGGAAAACATGGGGTATGTAGGTACAGAGAGGAAGCTGCATTGCATAGCAGTTGGGTAAGCTTGTCTTTTATGCTTTCATGTAACCCTATCCCATTTGAATGGAGCCAGACTGAGAGGGCACTTGTTAGATTCATGTGTACCAGTGACCTCACAAACTTGGCCAGAACATCACAGTGGTGGAACCTAGTATCACTTTAAAATGTGGAAATGTTTGAGTTAAAATCAATGGCAAATGGGAGAAAAGGAGAGATATTAGGTGAGGACAAAAGCTAGATCAATGGATTATGCACTAAGGGACATCCAGTATTCCATTGATACATCAAGAGAGTCCATATAAGAGAAGATATTGTCTCTTAGTTCAATAAGAACTAAGATGTCTGAAAGGGTGAAGTAGTCTGATTGCCAAGACCAGTTCTACTTTTGGAATCTGACATGGTTAAACAGAATCATGCACCCCTGTGGGACACGGCTCTGGGAGACATTTTGAGCACAGAACATAATGACCAACCAGACCCATTTTTTGTAACTGCATGGTGAACTTTTTGTCTCTTATTTCACAGGTTACATGGGCTAGCACAGCATGGTATGATGTAACACTGGCATAATTGTTAAGGTTCGACTCCTTTATGTAAACAAATTATATGATAATACTGATCTTGATGGTCAAATATATGAGGGGACTGAGTTAAAACCTCCTCAAGATGCAGCATCAATGGAAAATTGATGGACAGAGAAAGAATTAGGTATAGGTAATGCTTATCTAATTCTTATGCTAAATAACTCAACATATATTTATCATAAGATATAATTAGCAGTAGATCAAGGGAGGAATGGATAATCAAATTAGTACAAAAATGTGAAAAATATATGTAATAGGTTTATGTCAGCTCAACTGGACCATTGGGGCCCAGACATTTGGTCAAACATAATTCTAGGTGTTTCTTTGAGTGTTTTTGGAGGACATTAACATTTCAGTCAGTAGGTTTAGTAAATCAGATTGCCCTCCATAATCTGGAAGAGTCTCATCTAGTCAACTGAAGGTCAGAATAGAACACACAGGGCTGGTGTCCTACTGAGTAAGAGGGGATTCTTCCTGCCAATACCCTTAGCTCTGGAACACAGGCTTTTCCCTTTCTTTGGACTCTAACTGAAACATCAGCACTTCCTGGCTGTTAAGCCTGTACCCTTCATGCTGGAAGTAAACCAGCAGCTCTCCTGGGTCTTCAGTTTGCCAGCTGCCCTGAAGACCTTGGGACAGGCCAGCTTCCATAACTGAATGAGCCAATTCAACACACACAACACTGGTTTCAGCAGCACAGTTTACTTACACGCATACTTTTTTTCAATAAAGATATTAGAAATTTTTTGGACATTTGTGACAATTTGATAAAATGTGGGGATGAAGTGTATAACTTAGGAATATTGAAAAATTTGAGAAAAAGTTAGGCATGTTATGATCCTAGCCTAGTTTATATTTGCTATCATAAAGTACATAAAAATCTATTATAAAAACTTAAAATGTATCAAAACTCATGTGCTCAAGCACAGATTGTACATTGTGCTAGTAGTATTTGAAATGTAAAAAAAAGATTTAATATTAAGTCCTAATATAGCAGAGAGAAATGTAAAAAAACATAAATATTTAGTATTAAATCCTAACTGCATAGTTAATACACACTGTACTGCCATTAGAATTTCATAGTCACCTCTGAAATGTTGCTATTGAGATAAATTCTTGAAAAGCTATGTGACAGTAATTAGCTCCCTGTGAGCAATTCATCTCTCCAGTCACTTTCTTTTTATTTATTTCGTTGGGTTTTTGTTTGTTTGTTTGTTTTTAGTGAGAGTGTCACTTTGTCACCCTGGGTAGAGTGCTATGTTATCATAGCTCACAGTAACCTCAAACTCTTGGGTTCAAATGATCCTCTTGCCTCAGCCTCTCAAATAGGTGGGAATAAAGGTGCCCACAACAATGGCTATGTTTTCTGTTTTTAGCAGAGACAGAGTCTTGCTCTTGCCCAAGCTGGTCTAGAACTCCTGAGCTCAGGCAATCCACCTGATTTGGCCTCCCAGAGTGCTGGGATTACCGATGTGAGCCATGGCAGTGGGCCACCAGTCACTTTCTCAGCACAGTAAAGCATGGCCTCCTGTAGTTCTTGGGTATTTTTTAGCATGTTTAGTGCAATAACATTAGCCTTGAATAACACCATGGTGCCCCCCAAAAGTGCCCCTAGTGACACTGGAAGTGCTCCCAAGTGGCAGCGAAAGACAATGACATTACAAGAAAAAGTTGAATTGCTTGATGTTGAGTGAGGTCTGCAGCTGCTGTTGCCCACATTTCTGACAGGTGATTCATCTCATAAACAGATGGTATTTGCAGTGCAGTACAGTAAAGTACTGTAGCAGTATTTTCTTTTATCTGACTCACTTTATTGTAAGAATATGCTATTTAGTACATATAACATACAAAATTATGTTAGTTAACTAGTTAGGTTATCCATAATGCTTCTAGTCAACAGTAGGTTATTTGTAGTTAAGTTTTTGAGGAGAAATTGAAAGCTGTATATGAATTTTTCTTTTTCTTTCTTCTTTTTTTTTTTTTTGCTGGGTTCAAACCCACTACTTCTGCTATTTGGGGCTGGTGCCCTACTCCTGTGAGCCACTGGTGCCGTCCTATTTATGGATGTTTCACGTACACAGGGCTCAGCTCTTCTAACTCCTGAGTTGTTCAAGGGTCCATTGTATACACACATACAAACATAACTTGTCAGTTCTATTTCTCGGAAAACCTTAACTAATACAGGTTAGTTGCTTTTCTTTTTTTTTTAAGTCTGCCCCTAACCCACCCTGACTCTCTACATATGAGGCATGTCCGTAGTGATACCATTGCTGTGTGTGGGATGTGAGTGACACTCTCATGTATATGCTCAAACAAATATGGTAATTTTGCTGTAAAAGGCTCAGGGCCAGGGAGTGATCTATGTTCACTCAGCAGGTTTGGAGTGTCCATTCCAAAGATATTGGCCCTGGACCTTTTCCTGGGATCTTGGTCTATGTTGGGTCTGTTTTGACCCCAGGGAACTGGAGCCTGGGTAACTAAGGTCAACCATGTGGGTATGACTGGCACCCAGACTTAGGGCAGTGTTCTATGAGGCACTCTGGTGAAAGTGCTCCATACCAACCATCCAGCATCATCACCAGGAGAATCACATGCTCCCATTGTGACTTCTGTGGGAGGGAAAGATAGGGAGTCTTGGCTGGGCTCTTCCTAACCTGCCCTTTGCCTCCACTGACTTTAATCTGTACATTTTTGTTGTGAGAAACAAGATCCATAATTATGCATCCATCCCATGTTCTTTGTCTTTCTACTGAGAAATGAACTTGAGGATGGATGAGGTAACCCCAACCCAGCTTTAACCAGAGGCTTTATTATTGGTAGGTTTTAAAATATGTACTCACAGTATATCTCTGTCATTTCTGATTGATAAAATTAGAGATTTCACTCTTCTATTTCTGGTTAGGTTAGCTAAAGTTCTATCTATTTTATTGATCTTTTCAAATAACCAACTTTTTGATTCATTGATCTGTTGTATAATCCTTTTATTTTCAATTTCATTTAATTCTGCTTTAATTTTGGTTATTTATTTTCTTCTGCTGGGTTTGGGGTTGAATGTTCTTCCTTTTCCAGTTGCTTGAGATGTACCATTATGTTGTTAACTTCCTCTCTTTCGGTTCTCTTGAGGAAAGCTTGCAACACTATAAATTTTCCTCTTGGGACTGTCTTTGCAGTACCCCAGAGGTTCTGGTCATTTGTGTTTTCATTATCATTTTGCTCCAAAAATTTGGTAATTTATTTTTAATCTCATCAATGACCCAGCTATCATTTAGCATAAGATTATTTAGTTGCAATGTCTTTGTGTGAGATTGCAGATTCCTATTTTTACTGAGTTCAACTTTTATTCCATGATGGTCGGAGAAGATACAAGGAATAACTTCTATATTTTTAAATTTGCTGAGGTTAGCCTTGTGACCTAAAGTGTAATCAGTTTTGGAGGATGTTGTATATGCTGATGAGAAAAATATGTATTCAATTTTGTTAGGATGAAATGTTCTGTATATGTCTGTTACATTCAATTTTTGATGGTTAATTTTAAGTCTAAAATTTCTTTGCTTAGTCTCTTATTGGAGAATCTATCCAACACAGCCAAAGGGGTGTTAAAATCTCCTGGCTATTATAGTGCTGGAGGAAATCAAGTTGCTCATTTCAGTTATAGTCTCTCTTATAAATTGAGGAGCATTCTAGTTGGGGGCATAAATATAATTGAAATCTCATCATGTTGAGTGTTTCCCTTAACAAATATGAAGTGACCATCCTTATCTTTCCTTACTTTTGTTGGTTTAAAGCCTATTGTATCTGTGAATAAAATTTCCACACCTGCTTTTTTCTGTTTGCCATTTTCCTGAATTATATATGACCATCCCTTCACCCTGAGTTTATATTTATCTTTTAAGGTAAGGTGGAGATGCATGTTTACAGTCAATATCTGGCCTGAGTTCTTGTATCCAGTCAGCCAACCTATGCCTCTTTATAGGGCAATTTAAGCCATTCACATTAATTAAGAGTAGTAACAAGCCTGGTATTCTTTTATGTGTTGAATTTTTTGAAAATCCAGTGGAAATTTTTAATCCTTTCACTACTGTGGAAGTTGTGTTTTGATCAAAATTTTCTGGGTGAGTTTACTTGAGTGGTAAAGCATTGTGGTGGTAATTGTGGAGGATGGGCATGAAAATATCCTGGAGAGCTGTTTTAGTTATTGCAAATTTCTTCAGCATGTGAATATCATTAAAGTATTTAATTTCTCCATCATAAATGAAACTCAGTTTAGCTGGATACAGGACCCTGGGTTGAAAATTGTTTTGTTTAGGAGGTTGAAGATAGATGACCACCCTCTTCTAGCTTGAAAGGTTTCAGCAGAGAGATCTGCAGTCATACTAATATTCTTCCCCTTGTCTTTTATGGTTTTCTTACATCTGGCTGCTTGTAGAATTTTTTCCTTCATATAACTTTGACAAAGTTAATTATAATGTGCCTCGGAGATGTCTTATTCAGATTGATCATGCTGGGGTTCTGAAACTGTCTGCTATCTGAATTTCAGAATTTCTTGTCATATCTGGGAAATTCTCCTTCATTATCTCACTAAGTAGAGCCTCTGTGCCATTCAAAGCAACCTCATTGCCTTCAGGACTTTCTATAAGGTGAATATTAGTTTTCTTCAAATTATCCCAAAGCTCTCTGAGAGAATGTTCCCTTTTTGCTCTCCACTTGTCTTCCTCTTTGAGTGTTTGGGAGCATTCAAAGCTTTGTCTTCAATGTCAGAAATCCTTTCTTCTGCCTGCTCTATTCTCTTACTGAGGGACTCTACTGTACTTCTCATATCTTAGGAGGCTGCAACTTCTTTTCTCAATGTGTCTAAATCTTTGTTGATTTTGTCTTTGAATTCATTGAATTCTTGAGACATTTTTTGAATTATTCCTGGAATTTTTAATTCCAACTTTACTTCCCTTCTGTTGATCTTATTTGCCATTCAAATTCTAAATTAAATTTCTGACATCGCAGCCATTTATTTGTGAATGAGGTCCTCTGGTTTGGCTGGTTTGTCATTCCTTGGGGGAGTTGAACTGTTCTGATTATTCATGTTGCCAGAGTTCTTCCTCTGATTCTGCCCCATGATTGTTTTTCTCTGTTTAGCTAGATGAGCAGGTAAGATGAAATTGGATTGGAGGCTTCTGGGGTTGTGGTTGACTAGCCCCTGACCAAAGAGCTGGGACTGGTGACTACAGCTTTTAATCTACTATTTTGCAAAGGATCTGTATAGTACTATAGTCTGTGACTCTAGAGGCCTGCTTGGTGTAGAGGGGGTAGGTGGCTTTGTCTTGGAGTCAGCTGATCTCTGTCTAATCCTAGTGAATCGGTGACTCTGGGTTGTAGTCTCAGCTTTGGAGAAATACAAGCAACTAAGACTCCTATCCCCCACAGGTAATACCTGGAAGAGGAAAATCAAACCTTCCCACTACAACAAAACTAGGGTATCACCTTGGAGATTCCTCAGTTTATTTTTCCAGTTCAAGAGTTCCAAACCAATTGTCTCAATCAGCACCTACTCTCTAACTGGAGAGCTCAAAAGATCTCCAGCAACTAGATAGTAGGAGTCTACTGGTAGCTCAAGTGTGGCTCACTCTGGTGCTCCATGGAGCCAGAAAGGCCCATCCAGTAGAATGTTTGGAGCAAGGGGGTTGATACCTCTTTCCCCACCTTGCTCACCCCTCACCACCAGACTCCGGTAACCCCAGTATCTGGTAACCCCATCACCACTCTCTGTTAACCCAGTCTCTGTGGCCCAATTCTGTCCAATAAGCAAATGTGCCAGGGCTTTGTGCCTGCCAGAGTCAAAGTAAAGTCAATGCCTCCTCTTCTCGGTTAGGACCCTTTGCCACCAGCTAGCAGGGGGAGCTGAAGCCTGCCTGTCTCAGGCACTCAATGGCAGCTGGAGAATATTCCACCTGAGCTCAATGTAAAACTGAGGATATCCAGACAGCAAAAGAGTTTCTCCCTCAGCCACTGTACCTTTGTTGCCACTGTTCTGCAGCTCTGGTATCTCTATAGGGTGAGGTCTGGTTCCTTCTGGCAGACCACAGAGTTGGGGAGGTGACTCTTCAAAATTAGACACCAGAGGGATCATTGTATTAATGCTGATGTTGGGTGGGAGGTGTCTCCACTTGGGTTCATGCACTTCAGCAGTTCCCAAGTCTCCACCCATAGCACAGAGACCCAAGCCTCCACCTGCTGCTGAAATACACTTTCTCAGAGCCAGGCCAGTCACCTTTCCCTCATCTTTCTGTACTATTACTGGATTCACCGATATAGCAAAGCTGCACTGCCTCCGTCTATGCGATACCCAGTCCTAGCCAAGAAGCGCAGACATTCTGGTCTCTGCAGGGGTTGGACTTCTAGGCCACCAGGCCAGGAAGGAAGGGTAGACTGGAAGTTCAAGGTGGCAGGGAAAATATTTGTTCAAACTTCCTGCCAGACAAGGGAATTCCTGGGCTCACAGCAAGGGCTCTCTGGAGAAGGAGTCCCAGCTTCCAGTGATTCTCTCCATTGGGGTGAGGGAAGAGAACCTTAGTTCATCATTCACTAGTAGAGATCCCACAGCAAGCAGGCTTCTCTCTTGGGGGAGGGAATGGACACATATCCTCTTTGGGATGAGCTCTGTACCTGAAATTTGCTTCCTTGGAGTTATTGCTTGCCTCAGCAGAGAAGGACCGCAATTATCTATCTCTTCTCTCAGCTTGGCTCCCCTGCTTCAGCTTTGTTGGGTTCTTTCTGGCCATTATCTCTCCCTCTGGACTGGAGCTTTTGTTGAGAGCTGGCTCCAGTCAGCCATCAACCCCCGTCTCCCCATGTTTTTACTGAATGTGAAAATTGGAGTTAGGGGAAATAGCCAACCCGAGGATTTAGCAAAATACAAAACACATTGAAAACAAATGAGCAAATAAACAGACAAAAAAGCTACCAGACACACAAACACACAGATGCAGACAATCAGAAACAAGTAAAAAAACAGACAACAACAACAACAACAACAACAACAACAACAACAAAACCAGAAAGGCCCATCCAGTAGAATGTTTGGATTCATTTAATAATCATAAAATAATTTTTAAAAAACTCCAGTAGTCTGATGTAAGCACTTTCAGCAACCATAAGAAGGGAAAAAGAGGAAGAGAGAAAAAAAATAGATTAATAAAAAAAATTAACAATAACTCCTACAAGAAAAGGATGAAAAAATAGGAAAAAAAGAAAAAGATAAAAAAAGGCACCACCAACAAAAATATTATTCATATATACATATATAAACATAAGACCTATGAGGTAGGGATCAACTTTAGTAGGAATATATTTATGTTGCAATATATTTTCTGGACACCAGGTGGTGCTGTGAGCAGTTCCCAGGTTTATACCTGATTCTGCGTTTACACTATTTTTTTTGATGGTTGCCTGGCTACCCGCTTGGTGCTTAGACCCCGCCAAGATGTTGATGCCATGGATTTTAAAAGGAATCTTCATAGGCAGGTTTCACAAATTCTACCTACAACAGTTCCTGTGAAGTGCAGGGTATCCTGGACCAGCTTTGGGTGCAGGATGGCTGCCTGCAGGTGAGACTCAAATTGCCACACCTGGCCCATAGGAAAAGGTGCCTATGGCAGTCGCCATTTCTGAAATTCCAAAATATGTCTTCTTCCTGACTCTGCTGTCCTGTTCCAGACGGCACCCCTATCTGACCTCCAAATTTGGAGCAGGAGTTCAGCTTCACCAATTTTTCCACTCAACTCCTAGTTTCCCCTTGAACTGGAAATTGTAATCTTCCATGGGGGAGGAGCTGGTTGCCGCCACTTTTCAGTCAGTCTCGGCAGCTTGGGGTTACACTTTGAGTCCAGCAATCCGGCAGTTCACTACACACCCCGATATTCCCTGCCAGGAATGATCAAGTCCGCTCATTCACACCTGCTGTTCTGAGACACCTGAGCTAAACTTCTATCCTGTCTGCCATCTTGCTCTGCCTCCTAGACCCTGCTTAATTGTTGATTTCAGGGATCTCAGAAAAAAAAAATCTTCAATGGCAGATTTCACAAACTCTCCCTGCAATAGTTCCTGTGAAGTGTGAGGTATCTTGGAGCAGTTTTGGGTGCAGGATGGCTGCCAGCATGTGAGATTCAAATCACCACACCTGGCCCATGGGAAAAGATGCCTGTGGCAGTCGCCATTTCCTAAGTTTCAAAATGTGTCTGTTTCCTAAGCCAGATCCTTTCCCTTTAATTTTCTATCTGACTGCCTTACCCCCTGACACTCCAAACGGGGTTCAAACAGCACCCCTTTCTGGTTGCTAAATTCCACTCAGAAGTCCACACTTCACCAAACTTTCCACAAAACACCTAGATTCCCTACGAACTGGAAATTATAGTCCTCCGTGGGAGAGGGGTTGGTTGCTGCCACCTCTGGCCACCTGCTGCTGGCTGCAGGCCACTGGCACAGCTTCAGCAGTGGCAACAAAATTTCTCTGGCAGACTCCACAGCTCTGGGTTACACTTCAAGTCCAGCAATCCACCACTTCGCTGCACACTCTGAGATGCCTGTCTACACTAACACTACACGCAGGGAAAGATCTATCCCCCTAACTCTCACCTGATGCTGTGGGAGAGCTGAGCTAAACATCCATCCTGTCTGCCATCATGCTCTGCCTCTCCTTGATTTTTTTTTTTAATCTGACAACTCCATCCAAGGGAGACTCTAAATATGTATTGTCATATACTGGAAAGAGCTAAGATTAATATCTTGGCTTATGTTTACCTACATTTATATGAAGAAAGATTTGTTAGACCTTTATTCAGGAGCATGGGAGATGGGGTGAGGACAGGTTATAATTTTAGAAGACACAGATTTAAGCCTTGGGCATGTCCCTTGGGAAAGTCACTTTATTATCCTCAGCTTTGGAGTTCTCATCTAGGAAGTGAAGAGATTGGGCTGACCAGTGGCTTAATTCTTTCTTAATCTTTTTGTTTCTCTTATACTCTTTTGACTAACACATTTGTTAGTGACTATGTAAGTACTGTAAAATTGACTCCTTTTAAGAACAGTTTGGTGTGTTTTAGTAAATGTGCAGAGCTGTGCTAACATCAACACAATCCAGTGTTACAGCATGTCCCCTGCCCCCAAGGATTCCTCATGCTGCTGGCCCACTCCAGCCCCAGGCAACCATGTGTCCATTCCCTGTTTTGATATCTTCACCTTTTCTAAATATCATATATAAATGGAATTATATAATGCTTTACATTTGGCTTCTTTCACTCAGTGAAAATATTCACATTGAAAGTAGCCTGTTCCTCCTTATGGCTGAGTAGTATTCCTCTTAACTTTTAAAATCTACAAATTTCCCTCTTGAAGAGCAACATGGGTTTATAATTTTCAAGGATATAGGGCTTTGCTGTCCATATTTTTTCAGAGCTCTGCAGTTGCACACATATGCGTCAAGAAGCCATGTCACTGAAACCATAAAAATACTAGAAGAAAGTGTAGGGAAAACATCACTTATTTCATCAGCTTCTCTTCTCGTCATATTGGCTCACAGCAATTAATAAGGAATTGATTGACCTTACCCCAGCCATAAGACATGCAAAGGCTTATTATCAAACCCTGGGCAAAAATTGGTTAGGAAACTTACAAATAATTCAGAATGTGTTTATGTTAATTTTTTTAGATCATTGCCAAAATGAAAATATAGCATTTTAAAATTCTTATAATGAATTTTTTCAGTTTTTGAAAATATATCCCTTGATTGTAGTTTTATAAACATTGGTGTAAAAGAAACATTAGTGTCTAGAGTGTTCCTGTCTTCCCTTTTGGACTAATCTACCCGGAAAAATCCACTGAGCTGTTTATTTAGCTTTCTTGGACTTTAGTCATCACTTTTGTAACATAAGACTAACCCAAAATAACACAGTTCAGTTTAATGTTATGTGTGAAGTGTCTACCATGTGCTGGTCATTAGGTAAAAAATAGAACAGATCATAACGGAAAGAATAGGAATCTGTATAAAATAGTAGGGTGATTCTAGTAGTAACTATCCAAGTAGAAACTCTCTGGATATTTTGACAATTAATCTTAAACTTGGTTAATGTTTAACTTTGCCCTAGATAAACTGATTTTGAGTTTACGTTTAAATTCATTTGGATATGACACTAATGACTTTAGCAAATACTTTCTAGAAATTTCTTCGAAATACTTTTTAAAAAATCATATGTTTTTAAAAGCAATAAGTGTTCCTTTTCCTAAAAGTAAACAATTTCAAATTTTCATCAAGTTACTACCTATCTCCCCTCGTTGTTCCTAATTATAGAAGTTTGACTTTGTGTGCTTTGGATTCAGTGCCCTGTTCTTTCCTTTGCTCAACGTAATAGGTGTGGGTGGACTGCACATAAACATGTGTATGTTATACCTTTTACTAGCAGTGCATTTTAAGTTGTAAACTGAATGACCATAGTTTACTTGCTAGCTCCCGGGAATATGTTTAAATTAGCTAATGCAAGAAGGTTTTCTTCCCACTATGAAGCCATGAAAATACTAAAATCCAGGGAATTTTTAAATATATATACCTATCAGGATTATTAAATAATCCAAAAAATATAGGGCTCCCATGAGGAAAAGTAAATTGGTTAGGCCATCTTACCCTGGCCTACATTGCATAGCCAGCTGGGGCTGCCAGAGGCCTTGCCATCATCATCATTTGAGGACCCAGGCTGACTTAGGCTCCAACTTGACCAACACAATTGTCAGGAAACACGGGGACACGGTGAATGAAGTTTTGGTTTTTAAAATTCTGCAAGTAAATGCCACAAATTATCTCTTCACATTTTGCTATTGAAAGAGTCATTTGAACACATCTAACTTCAATGGGTATAGGAAAATACAATCATTATACCAGAGAGAGAACAGAACTGGAATAATTGTGGACAGCCCAATTAAAGTAAGTCTTAAAAAAATTATAATCCATACAAATGAGTTGAATTTTGGCAAGAGAGATTCATCAGGTACAAAACAAACAAACAATCCCCCTACCCCCCCAAACATGAGTATTTTAGTCACAATCCAAAATGTATAAATATGTGGGCAAAAATATAGGGTAAGTATGCTTACAATCATTAAAGAGAGAAAGAGGAAACTGAAACCATAATGAGAGAACAAGAAAAGATGAAGCAAAAAGACAGACTTAAGCAAAGACCCAAATCAAACTGGAAGATAGATCTGAGGAATCATCCAGAATGTATTATAGAGTGATAAACAGATGGAAGATATGAGATAAACAGATGGGAGATATCAAGAGAGGTAAAAAAAAAATTATGATGGCTCTAATGAAATGGTCCAACAGAAGTTTAACAGGAATTTTAAAAAGTAAGAGCAGAGAGAATTCAGGACAGGCAATATTGGAAGAGATAATGGCTGAAAAATTCCAATAGTTGTAAGACATGAGTCTTTTGGTTGAAAAACAAACAAACAAACAAAAACCAAGAATATTTGAGCAGGATAAATAAAACAAATGCTCATCTAATTCTGTCACAGTAAAACTGTATAATATGACATATAAAGAGAAAATAGGGAAAGAAAACGATAGAATAACAAGAGAAATTTCACCAGCCCTAGTGGATGTCCCAAATATAACCTCAGGTTCCAAAATTCCTATTCTGGGCCAGCAATGAAAATTTTGTGATAAATTCATATATTGTATTTGTGGATGCTAGGAAATTATACCAACAGGAGAGCAAACAAGCATTTCTGAGAAATGCCGTGTCTTTGAGAAATATTGTGTAACAAAATTTTGTCTCTTATTATTTTACATATTTTGAGATATTTATAGATTTAAAAATTATCTGCATACAAATATTTCAATGTCACACTCATAGTAATTGCTGTCCATAAGCAAGACAATAATTATTAGTTCCATTTTGAAGATGGTAACACTGAAAATCTTACAGGTTAAGCAATCTTTATAAGTCATAGAGCTGGTAGGTGGAAGAGAAGGATTAACAAACCCAGAGGCCGATTTATGTTTTAAATAAGGGTTTACACAAAGCAAACGTTTGGTTTGTGTATTTGCAAATTGTGCCGTATTGAAGTGGGGCACTATTAAGTTGGAGATTATTTGTTAGTTTCAAACACATTTTCCTCAGAGAATAACACTAAGATTACTAAGTCTTTTTACAGAAATCATATTTGAGTACAGATATTCTAAAGAATATAATGTTTCTCTAAATATTATGTAAATACTTATTTTTTAATAAAATGGTTTTTGTTAAAAATATGTTTCATCCAGATACGCTTGCATCATTGGATGTTAAGTTCTAGAGTTAACTTAGGATAGAAGAAAATGAAGAATTTGGATTATTTTGTCAATTATCAAATCTAAGTCAAGACATGATTTGATTATATTAGAAGTTCTTGCCACAGGTGATATGATTGTCTA
Organism: Galagoides demidoff; assembly: GCA_963574575.1. Classification (NCBI taxonomy): domain Eukaryota; kingdom Metazoa; phylum Chordata; class Mammalia; order Primates; family Galagidae; genus Galagoides; species Galagoides demidoff. The sequence goes on from CAUYQV010132469.1 coordinate 30,607, forward strand.
CATAGAAAATTAAAAGAAATTGATAGACAAATTATTAAAAAAGAAAGAATTTCTGAGGGTTTTCTGCAATATGACATTTGATAAAGCCAATTTAATTTTTAATGTATCACTTTTAATGATTAAAAGATTTTGAGAAACTTAGTTTCCAAAAGTGGTCACCATCAATACATATGCTACTCCTTACATTAAAAGGCGGGTCAATTTCCCATTCCTTTGAGTCTGAGATTTTCCTTGGTGTTAGAATTTGATAGAAATATCTTGGACATTCTAGCTTTGAAGATAACACATAAAGCAGAAGAAGAGCTGCTCAGTTGAGCCCAATACAGATTGGACATCACAAAAAAATAACATGTTTGTGTTTAAAATCACTAAGGTTTGGGGTATTTGTTATTCAGCAGTAGGTAACCCCAACAGAATGTGGTACCTAGATGTGTGGCACGGCCATAACAAAAACCTTAAATATGATACTGGCTTTGTGACTGAGCAGTGAGTGGAAGGAAGGCAGAGAGGTGGAGACGAAATTTTTATTGGAGGCTGGTGATAAAACAACCTGGGTTATGTCATGGTGGAATGTTGGATAGTACCATTGCCTCCAATTACAAGGGAAAAAATATACCTAATAAACTTGTGGGTTTGGTTAAGGAGATTTCTAGGCAGAATGTTGTAAGCTGCCTATGATACAATGGATGAAGAGACATAAGATAGAAAGGGAACTCCTCGGTTTACACAGAACTTAGGGGAAAAAAAAACTATAACATGTTAATTTGGAAAATTATACGGTTTCTCATTACCAGCTTCTCTAGCTGGCAAAATTGAGTCAAGAGAATGATTGAATGAGGAAGTTGTCAGTAAAATTGTTAGCATTAAGTGTATGGCTATTATAGCCTTTCTCAAAACAGGAGAAGATTGGGGTCAGTGTCTCAAAGGCCTTTTAAGTCACACAAGGTTTCTAAGAATTTTAAGTGTGTTTTACCATAGCGCATTGACTTGCAGAGAACATTTGGTCTAGAAGGTATCTGTGGGTGAAACTTTTGTCTAACAGAATCAATTGAAATAAAAGTCATAGGAAACCCACCAAGCATTTAAGAAAATTGAATTAGGGAATGCATTGCCCAGTTGAACAAGAGACAGACACAACAACAAATGAAAAGCAGACTCTAACCACCCAATTTATTTGTAGTGTAAGCAGCAAGCAGAGGGACAATGCTATCCAGAAGCCAACGTGGAATATTTCCATGGGAAAGGAATGATGATTCTGAGGGAAGATCCTTGAGCTGTGGAGAAACATTATAAGAAAGCAGAACTGGGGCTAGATCCAGAAACATTCCATGCTCTTGTAGCTTGGGGAGCTGGAAACACGATGACAATGTTTCAGAATTGCTATGGGGCAGTTAAATTGCTATACACATTTCTTTTTTCACTTTCTAAGCAGAGGTGTCTAGTGATTTTATCATATTCTTGACTCACCAGTGTTTGTTGGATGTTTAGGGGGCAGGTCCTATGTATTTTTTAGTTCATAGGTCTCCCACTACATCTGAGAAAGCACATCTGTACACAGATCATATTTAAATGAAAAGATCTTAGATTTCAAGCCTTAATAGGATGAAATGTGGGATCCTAGGTAAGAGTGAGTGTATTTAGCAAATGTGAGGGATGTAAATGGTTGTGGTTGGGGTCATTATGGATTCCTTCCCTTCTTGTACACCTACGCAACTCCACACGTCAAGAAGTGGAGAAGGTACATGTGAAACTTACTAAATGTAGAATATAAATGTCTTAACACAATAACTAAGAAAATGCCATGAAGGCTATGTTAACTAGTTTGATGAAAATATTTTAAATTGTATATAAAACCAGCACATTGTACCCCATGACTGCATTAATTTACACAGCTATGATTTAATTAACAATAACAACAACAAAAAGAAGTGGAATCAGTTTCTCTTTCCCTTGAAACTGGGTTGACCTTATGACTGAATTTGTCCAATACAAGGACATAATTATGTTTTGTTCATTATACTATCCTATAAGAGGACTGGGGACTTATACTCAATTTCCTTGGAAGCAGCCATGATGTAAGGAGTTTAGATAGCTGAAGGCCATCATACAAACACAGGCTTAGGGAGACGACTCGGAGAGACACATGCTTATCCCACCTGCAGATGTTTCATCCACCTGAGCAAAGACAGCAATCACATGGGTGAAGAGGGCGTGTTGTGCCTTCTAGCTCTAGCAGATAGCATGCGGAGCAAAGAAATTACACAACCTGGCCCAGCCCAGATGGTGAGTCATAAGGAATAATACGTTGTTTCTGAGCTACTAGGTTTTTGGCATGGTTTGTTTTACAACAAGAGATAACCAATATGTTAATTTTAAAGTACTTTATTTACCTTAGTAACAAAAGTATAAGGTTGTAAGTGATTTTTATGTAGAAAGTAATAAGAACAATCAAATGTTATTAAAAGTCACTAAGAACTTGAGTAAATGTAGAACTTTAATATTTCTATAAATAGAAGACAATATATTTATAATGGCAATTCCCTCCAAATCAACTATAAACTCAATGTAATATCAATAGAAAGCGTAACAGATATTTTATGAGAAATTTTCCAAATTAATAGTTATTTGAAGAAGAAGAGTTGACTTTTTAGATATGAAGACTTATGGTAGAAATATAATGTAAATGTAGCAATGAAGAGCGTATAGTGTCTATGCAAAGATAAGCACATTGAATAGCAAAAAGAGTGAACCTTGGACCGGACTCACATATGTGTGGAGGCTTCATTTATGACAATGTTGACCTTGAAGACAGTAGTGAAAGCATGGAGAATTCAATCAATATGCCATACAAATTGATTATTCATTCTGAAATATTTCAGTGGCTCTCTACCTCTTCTCTCTCTCTTTCTCTTTTGTTACACACACACACAACATGCCTTCCAGAGGAACTGAACTTTAATGTGGATGACACAACTTTACAACTTGCAAATGATGATCTAAGAGAATAGCTTCACGACTTGGGCTAGTGAAGTATTTCTTACATAAGTCTCAAAAAGTATAATAGTGTGGGATAACATTAATAAATTCATCTAATAAAGTTGAAAATTATTTTTATTAAAAACATAAAATACTGACCAGACAAGAAATAAGGAATATATCTA